>JARVGS010000548.1:18346122-18359679 GCA_031762315.1 Hypsolebias antenori | reverse complement strand
TCTCTCTTGTAAATGAGTCCTCGAGGCTCAATGAGATTAACCTGCCTAAATAAAGGTTGAATGAATGAAAAAATAATCAAAATTAACTCAGCTAAATATGTTGAAACAACAACAATTCGATTTTTTATTTTTATTTTGAAGAAGTACTATAAATACATCTATGGGATTTTACTTTTAGCAAACCAACAGCTAGCCTTTAATTACATTTTCACTGGTAAAATAGATGAAAATAACATATTTTCTAACAGCCTCAACACTTCTTAAAACATCAATGCAAATATTGGTGTACGTGTCACGAAGGTTTACAAACTAATTGGGAAGACACCTACAGATGCCCACTGAATCCAAAACCAGCGTCAACTAAAAATACCTTCAGCAAGCACTGATGTAATCTTTCAGAAGTACACGTTCTGCTGGAGCAAAAGGAGGAAGCTCAGTTTGTGAGAGACAGTGTGGTTGACCACAGCAACGCAGATGTGTCTGACTGTCTGACGCTTTAAGCCCTTCATCAGTCAAGGTCAACACGAAACAAGGCTGTCTCAGTTATATTTACATCTAGAGGATCTGAGAACTGAGGTGCACACGGTAGACTCAGAGTTAAAATGCATTATCTGTCCTGTGAATCAAACCTTGTAGACTAAACAAGTGTTTGTAAAAGACAGGGTAAAAAAATCATAGCAATAATAATTAGGTTCCTATTTTATTGCTAATTTTTACTGCTATTGTTGCAATCCTGCAGAACAACCTGGAACATCTTAGAAAAAGATCTGAAGCTGATGACTTTGACCACTCAAAGGGATTTTAAACAAATGTTAAGTTTGTGGCAAAAACCAAAGCAGACATGTTCCTGTTATCAATTTATAATGTAGCTGTTTTTGTTTCGTTTTTATATCGTTTCTTTTATTTACTGTTCATTTTATATGCTTTTATACTGTATGATTGTCTGTTGTTGTCTGTACCTCATCTGTGTTCTTTGTTTAAAACAAGTCTCGCATGTAAATGAGTCCTTGTGGCTCAATGAGGCTAACCTGTCAAAATAATGGCTGCATAAATTTAGGATTTTCTTGTTTAGAAGAAATCACAAAATCAGAAAAAGAAGCAGTTTTTCTTAAAACAAAGGAAAGCATCTTTAAAGTGGTAAGCAGCTGGTTTAAAACTTTAAAACAGAGCAGTTTCAAATTACTACATTTACCTACCGGTAATTGTGAGATGCGTGCTAAGGAAAGAGAAGATAGTTTTAGGGTTGTACACAGGTTTTGTGGATTATAACCATTTTTAAACTAGTAAGCTCAAATATAATAACAGTTTTGCTTCTTTGCTTCATCATCACAGCTATGAAATGATTAAGATATTTTTAAAATTTTGTTCTCTCTTCCTGCATATGTATTTACTTATGTTTTCAATTCTGATTCAATCAAAGACACTCCGTGTTGTTGCTATTGAACATGTTTGCTTGAATTCCTTAGAAATCACAAAACTCTTACAAAAAGTGCAAAATGAATATATAAAATTTTAAATGCATTTGTGAAACTACATAAATGTTGTCTGTTATAAGCCATGTAGTTTTTTGAGAGACTTCATAAAACTAGTTTCTTCTCAACAAATTTCCAAGTGATTTGTGTCTCCAAGTATATTTTGTGATAACTAGCTGGACTCAAGCGACGTTTTATCTATTATCATAGCCCAGAAAAGTGTCTTGTTCTTAGAGAATAAATGCTATTGCAAAAATTTTCTCCTAGTCTTACTGTTTTTTGTCCTAATTAGTCTGGAAGGACATATTGCTGTGCCATAGTATCAATTATTGTTAATAATTGTTCACAAAATGTTGCATATCACATCTAATGCTCCTGTATTCGTTTGTAGACTGGTCCAATATCTCTCAGCTCTGAGATCTTGTTTATTGTTTGAAAGTTTGTTTTTTTGTGTGTGTGTGTATCAGTCTGAAAGAAGATAGATGGGGAGCTGTCTGGATGATTTCCCTATAAATAACTCGACTTTAACCAAACTCAAAATATTCAACTGATCCAATGATTAGATCGACTACTACTGAACATGTAATAATATGACTGGTTGATTCAAAAACACCCCCACATCCACGAGGGGAAAGGTGTGCATGCAAAACTGAAGATTTTATTTACATTTTTTAAACTTTTTATAGGCATGAATTTAACAAATAGTCCATGTGTGGTTTAATTTAATAGGAAATTCTTTTTAAGGATTTGTCAGCATCTTATACACTGACTAATTCCTTTAGTTTCATGTTGTCCGCAGAATAAAACAGCAAAATAAAATAAAAAATAAAAATAAAAATAAAAAATAAAAAAAGATCAAAAAGGTTTAAAAAATTATTTACCAATTATCTTTAAAAATGAAGCCGAACAACTTGTAGATTTTTAGGACTATAACTGAAATAAATTCCTATATCCTATGACTATCTTCTTTTAAAGCTCTGTAATTAAAAGCACATCATTACTAGTTCATTATTTACAATCTTTGAACAAAAACAGGTCTGTATTGTGACATCGACCCCGACGGGTGTTGAATGATCTAATATTTAATTCTGGTGATGATTAATGTCTGAAGCTTTGAAACGGAGTAGCGTAAACACTAAAAACATTTTGGACTGCAGAGGAGGATGGGTAAGAGCATAAATGACAAGAAGAGCAAAGTAAACAGAAACACAGAAAGGACAAGTGAAACAGAAACTTGAAGTGGTTTGACTGGTTGCACTGGTTTCTCTTTACAAACTAGACATTTTGAAGTTTCATATAACAAGGTTATATGTCTCTTTTACTGAAGCATGTATGAAAGCAATGTGTAAAAATAAACTCAGTCATATTTGTAAATGTGGCCTCTGCATTACTTTGTTGCTAAACTGCAAACAGTGTCTGTGTCAAAGATTAAAAAGATGTTTAAACATTACCCTGGCTGTAAAGTTTAGTTTATCTGCTGTGATCAAACTGGACGTTAAGAGTGCAAAAGTTTGGTTTTATTAAAAAAAAAATAATAATAAAGTTTTTATTTATATACACTAAGAAAAATAAACGCAACACTTGTTTTGTTCTTATATATGAGGTGAATTCAAAGATCTAAGACTTTTCCACAACAGGACTTTTTCTCTCAAATATTGCTCTCAAATGTGTGTAAATCTGTTAGTGAGCACTTCTCTGCACAGATGATCCATCCACCTCACAGCTGTGGCGTCAAGATGCAGATTACACAGCATGATTGTTGTACAGGTGTGCCTCAGGCTGACCACAACAAAAGGCCACTCTAAAATGTGCAGTTTTATCACACAGCACAACAACACAGATGTTGCAAGTTTTCATAGAGGGTGCAGTTGGCATGCTTTAGTTTTAATTACATTTTAGTCTCTTTAGTATAAACATGCGTGCTCGGAAAAAAGTTGCATTAAAAATTTTTTTTTAAATCATCTTGTTAATCTTGACCTTTTCACAACATCATCTGGACTCCATCAAAGTCAGACAAGCAGTTAATGAAGATGATGAAATAATAAAAGCTGAGCTTCAACGCACAACCAGAGCCTGTTCAGACACATATGGTTAGAATTTGACCAAATGGCCAGATGCTGATTTCCCAAACATGTTTATCCTGCCAGACACAGTCATTGCGAAAAGTTTCGACAAAGATCCTGCACCAGAAGAGCAAAAACGGAAAAATAAATAAATAAATCAAATCTGCACTTTTCTTTGCTCCTCTTGTTCTAACAACTTCTCTCTCACAAACTAGATGCCAAGAGGCACATAGACCACCTAGACAGCCCAAAAAACACTTCCTTAAATGTTGTTTATTGTGGTCATGTAACTTACTGTTCTTGTTTACATGAAAACCCTGGAACATTTTTGTAGTTAGACTTGTCTCTGTACTGACTGTCACTTCGAAGAGAATATAGGAACTGATGGGAAGCAAACAGCTGCTGTGCCAACACGTGTTTTGCATTTTTCTGACTGGGGTCAGCTTTACAAGTCCAGCTCCAGCAGGGTCAGCTTCCTCTGAGCGATCGTCAGTGAAGGCAGGTTGCTGACAGAAAATGTAAACCGACACACGCACACTCACATCAGCACAAGATGGTAAGCATGAAAACATCCATCAAACTGTGTATGCTGAGTATATTCATATGTTACGGACCACGTCAAAGCATGCACAGGGATAATTTTTTTTTTATATCTGTTTGCACTTGTGTGAACTCGCATTGTTTTCCCTGTATAAATGTGTGTGTGAGTTTATGTAGGTTACCTGAGGTTAGTGTTTTGGATGTCCATGGCCACACGGGAACCATTTGGACTTGGGCTGCATGAGGAAACAGGAGAAGAGATGGGAAGAAAAGACAGTGAGGAACAAGAGAGGGCAGATAGGCAAAAAAAAAAAAAAAATGGTAAGAGAAAAGGATTGGATCATTGAAAACAGTAATGATACAAGAAACAAAGAGAAAACCCCATACAGAGAAAGACATGACAAGGACACAGACGGAGTATAAAGTTTTAACAAATAAAAATAGTAGCAGGAAAAAATTATTTAGGCGACAAACCATGGTTAAGAAAAATCACACACAAATGATAGAAAAAAAAATATGTAAAAACAAGGATGGGCACAGACCATTAGCAGAAACAAAAGGTAATGGGAAGAGGAAAAAATACAGAAACAAATTAAAACAAAACATACATCAATGGTCTCACCACACACACAATTCTTTCAGGTAGATTACGGATTCTCTTGTGCATCAAAGGCATCATCACAATGCCAACATGTTTCTAAACCAATGGTTCCGAACTGTGGTCCTTGAGGAACACCATCCTGCATGTTTTAGCCATTTCCCTGCTTTGACACACTTGATCTGAATGAATGAATGAATGAATGAATGAATGAATGAATGAATGAATGAATGAATGAATGAATGAATGAATGAAAGAATGAATGAATGAATGATTAAGAGGCTTCTGCAGAACTCAAGTAATTAAATCAGGTGTGTTGGAGCAGAAAAACAACCTGAAACATGCAGGATAGTGTCCCTCGAGGACCAGGGTTGGGAACCATTGATCTAAACTGTCGTGTTTAGTCTGTAAATATTCTGTCATCAGAGCTTGAAACTAAATTCAGTCACTTACTTGAGTACTAGATGTAGGTTAGCAGACAGCCGAGGGTCTGTGAACTGTGTTGTTCGATTGTTGTGGTCGACAAAGTAAACGCGACCGGTGGCGGTGTTCCTGATCTCCCAGCCTGGTGGCAGTGGACCCAGCTCCTCACAGTTTACGTTACTTAGGTCCCTGAGTGGAGTGGAGGGGGAAAAAAATCGGACATTTTCCTCATATGTGCATATCTGAGGGCTAAAATATTTTACTTACAGGGTGGTAATGTGACAACGGTTTGTGACAGTGACTAAATAATGTGAAGTACTGTATTACGTACAAAGATTGTGATGAGGTGGAACTTTTTTTGCTAGTTTACAGCACAATGCTGATCTGCAACAATATAAACCCTTTTTTTATTACTGGTAAGTTTTTTTTTTCTTCTAAATTCATGTTCTTTCTTCTCTGCTGTACACTCCTATCAGCAGATGCCAAAGTTCTGATCAGACGACGCCACAACTTTTTGTTTTTATGTGTGAAGTGGAGATACTTCACTGGGAATGAAAAACAGGCTTTGTTACCCACTCTTCACAAATACTGAGTCAGTTTAGCAGCTCTGCCCAAAATGACTGAACCCAGATGTTGCTGTGAGCTGGACGTTATACTTATTTGATCCATCGCATAGCAGGAGCTCAGAAATGGCCAAATATTGCAATGCAGTAGTGATTGTTTTGGAAATTTGGTATCAAACGATTGAGAGCGGACAAAACATCAAGACTGATGAAAAACGCTGGCTTGTTTTCAGTTCAACATCCATCCAAAATATTTCAACTGAGAACAAAGAGCCATTAGGTCAGCTGACCATAACATTTAGCAATGAAGCAAGAGCCTGATGTGATTTAGTCAAATCCATTCCAGTCTCACTTTTTCTTGCCGATATCATGTCGTGCATTAGGTTTTAAAAGACAGCAAGCACGGTGCTGTCTTTAAGTCAATGTTATTCTAGAGCCCGATACAATTATGGTGAAACAGTTGAATAACAAAAGGGTTAAAGAACAAGGATCTTCAAAACTGTTTTATAAGAATATACAAATTATAACACTGATGAAAATATAAAGATTAATAAAGGTACCTGGGTACCCGGGGGTCATGCCAAGTACTGACGCCAGTCTGAGTATGAAGGAAATACACTTGGCCCTGCTGGGTTGTTCTTTGCTCTAAAAAATAAAATAATTGGGTTATAAATATGACACAAAAAGACAAAGAAGCAAACTTCACACTGCTGTTCAGAGTACTGTGTAGGCCTGTCACGATAAAAAAAAAAAAAAAAAACTGCTGGGCGATTAATTGTCTCAGAAATTATTGCGATAAACGACAATATTGTTAGAAATTTGACAAGAATTAGTCATTATTGTCAAACTTAAGAAGAAATGTTGGTTAATTTGTTTTGCATGTAGTACCTTTTTTTGAGCGCCGGACAGCAGTATAAGACTCATTGAACAGAAGGATGGATAGTGAGGGAGCGAGCAGTGTGTCTTAAGAAAAATGGGAGGGAGGCCCCTTGACATGAAATGGGCTGTCTCTCTTTCCTATTTTTCAGTTCTCAAAATGGCGGACGCTCGATGTGGTTTGAGCTCTTTAGCATAGAAGTTTTCATACAAAGCGTTTAATTAAAAAAAAAAAAAATTAATCAGTAAACAAGTTCTCAGCTTCTTTTTGCAGAGAAAAACAACTTTTTAGACGAAGGCACAAGTTCCAACCGTGAATTTTGGAGTTTCGGCAAGATGGAGGCATTTCCCCCCAGGTCGGCCTGTTAGCTGCTTTTAACAATCCAAAAACACGATTTTGGACGTTTTAAACTGAATTAAAAGAGAAGGGGGAAATTGAGGGGTCAGTGACGAGCACCGGAGTTGAGACTTTTGTCATCCAGTCTTCAGTAGAAAGAGAGAAACACAAAGAAACGAAGCCGATAAATGAAAATGAGGTTGATAATTTTAATTTCTCATGCGATTAACTGATTTATTGTTTATTGCAACAGGCCTAGTGCTGTGTTTTGTTCAGGCATTGATGGATATATGCAAAGTGGGTTTGTATACTTTGGGGAAATAAACCTTCGTTTACAATTTATGTGAAAAGCAAATTGCTGAGAAACATCAGACTTAAGAATTTCTTTAGTCGAGTGTCAGACAACTTTAATCAATTCATAATATACATTTTTCAGAGGGCTTATAATAAGAGGATGAAGAACGCTGATCTTTATAGTGCTCTTTGCAGCTATTTAACAGAGGCACCCTAGTTTCCTTGTGGCATTTAAAAACAAATTGTGTTGTTGTTGTTAAGCAAAAAATACTATAAAATAGAAGACATAAAAATAATCAGGAGTGCAGTGCACAGATTCTTAAATTGTTGGTCTCATGTATCTTTTGTTTTATGGAGTTCATTGATTATTGAATACAGCAAGGAAAATTCTGGCACAATCTGGTTTTACATGGATGTGTTACATGCTGTTAAAATGGGTGTATAGTCACAAGCTAATCAATCACAACACCCCCTAGCTCAACTTCCTACTGGCACCTCTTATTTCCTGTCCACCTCTCATTTTCTTTTCCCCTCCCCACACATTGCCTCTCTTTGCCCACCACGCCCAGTAAGTAGTTCAGAGGGTTCAACTGAGGAAGACAGCTCTTAAGCTGCTAGGCATCAGTGACTCACTTTGCCCAGCTCGGCCAGTCTGAGTGGATGCAGCAGGACTTTTCAAAGGGGGCACGGGTCCAATAGTGTCATTTTGAATCACTGGCATACAGAACCACACTTAAAATAAAACATATATTTTTTTTTATAAAAGACTCTGTGGGTATTGTGGGTTGCACCACAGCTTGCTCCTAAAAGCACACTTTCTTCCTGAAGGAAAAAGAAACTGTTCCAGTGTTGCTAGACAAATATACTTGTATAACTTTGACCATTATTTTTCCAGTGAATTTGTTTTGTGTGACTGAAGTCAAATTATTAATTACAGTTAACTATACTTTGAACTATAAAAGAAACTAACCCAATTTGTGGTCAGAAATATTTGTGTTTGCAAAGACAAACATTTCCAAATGCATTAAATACCTTTATGAACACATATCAGTTTCAGTGTTTTTGTATAAGGTGTTTTATACTTTATGTCCTCTGTATAGTAATATGTGCCCAATGTCTAATAATTTTGTAGACATCCCTATTTGCCTTTCACAATTTGTAATTTCCTGCTAAGGCTATTAAAAATGCTAAAGACTCATTCTGTTACCCAACTTTATGTTCAATGAAGGAATTTCTCCAGTTTAAAATGCCATCGATGATGGTGTGAAATGATGTATGGTAACTCACCAAGTCACTAAAAATGACTAACAACAGTAGGATCTTTTTTTAAATCAAGGTGCAGCTTTTTTAAATTTTATTTTATAAGAAAATTGTTGAAGATTCAAGAGCAAACTGCACACTGCAAGCCTTTGAAGGAGATCTTAGTGCATCTATCTTAGCAGATATCACATAAAATGCAGCCCGTGAAGAAAGGCACCAGTCTTTGAACTATGAAACTGAATATTTTAGGGTTAGATATAAAAAAAAAACTCAACCTTTTGTTTCATAAGGCGTCAAAAGCTAATGGCATCATCAAAATAGTCTACAAAAAAATGTAATTTAGTGGACAAAGTTTATTCATCCCATTTTTCATTTACAAATTACCACAATTAGAAATGTATGATATGTGAGAGTTAGGAGAGATGATATGTCTCCAGTTTTACATTCTCCATTGGCTCTGTGTCAAATTCAGAACAGACGTTAAAATCCTACTTTTAACCTACCGGTACAAAGCCTTCAACAACCTAGCTCCATCTTCTAGCAAAGATCCTATTGTTTCATAGTTTGTGCCCAGACTGCAGGTTTACTTGTGGTTCTTAGAGTTTCTAAAAGTAGAATAGGAGGCAGAGCTATAAGTTATCAGGCTCCTCTCTTGTGACAACACCGTCAAGTTTCTGTCTGTGAAGCTGACATTCAGTCTATTTTTAACATCAGGCTTAAGCCTTTTCTTTTTCATTAATCATTAGTTAAGATTGGCTTGGGTTTCCTGAGCTATCCCTTAGTTATGCTGCTATAGGCTTAGACTGCTGGAAAACAAACTGACCATATTTTCCCACTCTGCTGCTGTCTACCTGCTCTATTGTTCATGTTTGCATTTTCAATTATTTTTAACATCAGTGTTTTTCTTTGACTTTCTCCCCACAGAAAGTGTACCTGGATCAGTCATTTTGTGTTTGTGTGTACCATATTTTTCGGACTATAAGGCACACTTAAAATCCTTCAATTTTCTCAAAAATCAACAGTGAGCCTTATGTATTAATTCTGGTTGTGCTTACTGACCTCAAACCGATTTTATGTGGTTATTGTGAATGAGTTGAATAAAGTTTGACTTCTCTGACCTTTTTGTTTCACTTAATGCGCCTTATAGTCCGGTGCGCCTTATAGTACGAAAAAAAAAAACTTTTATTTTCCTGTCCTCTCTAACCCCAGCGAGTCAAGACAGATGGCTGCCAATCCTGAGACTGGTTCTGATGGATGTTTCTTCCTGTTAAAAGGTAATTTTTCCTTTTCACCATCCCCTGCGTGTTTGCTCAGGATGGGAAGTTGCAACAAATCAAAGATTTGACAGTCTGCTAGATTTTGTAGACAACTAAATTTTACTAATTGGCATTTTAGAATGTCTGTGAATGGTTTTGTACAGAACCCTGAGACATTTGTTGTGAACAGGCACTACAATAATGAACAGAACTGACTTTTTGAAGTTCTGAATCAGGAATAGGTTATAGCCCCAAAGGAAAGTTTTGTGTGTGTGCTTCACAGCTTTCGCTCACCGTAACCCTCTGGCAGGTCAGGCGGAGTATGCAAGTGTGTTCGACTCATGTAATTCCGATGTCGCTGCGATCGAACCCGTCGCTCTTGGACCCGTTGTTCGCCCGGCGGTCCACAGGCCACTGCCCCGTTAACGGGAGTCATCACTGGCGTGTTCTCGTCTACCACACAGCTCAGCGGACGCCCTGATGGGCTAGAGTACTCTGACGCTGGCCTGAAAGAGAGCAAAAGTCAAATATGTTTGTGTTTGAAACATGCAGTCTTCTGTATGTGAACTCTATGATTCTATCAATGTACTGACATTTAATAAATGAACACTTAACAGATTTATGTTTGCACTTGCATTATTTGCATGAGCAATTCTAATGTTTGAGTGAATGTGTGCGTATCAAATATACATTTACGTAAAAGCACTGTAAAAGTACAAAATGAGTTTAATTCCATGTTGGGTTAAATTATGCCTGGAACAAGACGTCATTTTTTAAATGTTAAGCTATGCACACAAGAATTATGCAAATACTGCATAAGCCGTGTCATAAGCCCACAAGACGATTAATGCATTTTCTGATATAAGTTATGAATTGAGTGATACAGAAGATTATAGGCTGCATTAAAAAAAAAAGAACAAAGAGCCCTCATGACACGACAGCCTGTGCTAGCGTGCATGTTACTCAAGAACAGAACTGACAGAGATATGTGATAAGCAGACTCAAACACAGACAAGGCGACTTACTGACAGATATTGTATATATATGTGTGTGTGTATGTGTGTGTGTGTGGGTCTTACCACTGTCTGGCCAGAGTTACTGACGCCTTAGCTATCTAAAGCCTCAGGGCCAATAAGCCCTCTACACACACTTCTCTCCCACCCATTTCCTCCTTCATCGTGCTTATTTTTTCCCCAACTTCGTCTTAAATTTATTTTGTCCTCTCCCTATTCTCATTCATTTTACCCAGTTTCTAATTCAGCACAAACTAGTTAAAGCTCAACATAGTGTCAAGTCACATGTCACGTAACATCCTTTTGCTTACCTCCTCATCTTCCATCTTAATTTTAATATTTCCATTTTAATTTACACCTCAGTGCAGAACTACTTCTTACCATTTCCCATTTATCAATCCTCCGTTTGCTATTCTGCCCAGGGGCGACTAAAGACATGCAGTAGATCGGGTGAGTAGGAGAAGTTTGTTTGCTTACTTCCATAATGACTCCACTGATACGAGCAAAGTAGGAAGGCGACAGTTTTTTCAGCAGCAAGTGTGGGGTGGGGTGGGGTAGAGAAACCTGGGTGCCCGACTGACTGGCTAGTTTGTTTAGCTGCATGCTTGTTGGTCTCTCTGTGTGCACAAGAACATGTTGGGGCGGGGAACTGAGGAAACCAACAGCACTCATTACCACCAGACTAATTGTTGTGCTGTAAGTGGAAGTGTTTGTTTTTTTGCCCTCTCTAAAACAGGGAAGTGAAGGGAAAGTATCACTACTAGCATTACTGAAGTACATTAGGATGCAGAACATGATGTGTTATTTAAATATATGTTGATACACAGTATAATTTTTTTAAATTTGGTTTATTTTAAAGGTAATTTTTACACAGCATAAGGGAAACTAAGTTTAGGATACGGTATTCTCAGCTGGTACCTGGTAGGTCTCTCCCACTGTGTGGTGCGCGTGATGTGATTCAGATATTGTATCCTTCCAGAGGCTGTCCTTCTCTCCTCCCAGCTGTTTCATGAAAATATCAAAACAGACATTTAAAAATCAACATCGACCGGTAGCTTACTTTAAACATAAAAAAAAAAATCTGTGAAATATTTATAAAATACTGTAATCAATTTAATGAATAACAGAAATTTAGTTCACATTTGTTTATTGCCACAAATAATTGTTTCTAAAACCTCACTTAAGTTGAAACATTCAAAGGCAGTAGAAACTACCCCATGTCATACCTATACTTATACATGTTACTGAGTATATTCACAAAAGCTGAAAAAAATTAGAGTTAGAAAATATCAGTTACGATGAGTAGTTTAGAATGAAAACCTGATACTGACCCATCAGGCAAATCATTGTCAAACAGACGACTGCAGTCTACCACTGGACCCCCGGTCCCGATGCGATCTCTGGACTGCAGACTCACTACCGTTACAAAAACAAGGAGTAGATCTTGACATTTACAGACCGTCTGGCTCAAACAGTAATGACTAATACAGTGTCTCAATTCCAGATGGCACTGTAATGTAACTTTGTTGTTTAAAAAAATCCCATTGTTTAGATATTTTTTTAATTTAATCGCCAAAATTGTTGTTTCAATATTCTGAATACAAAAAGCACAGGGAAACTGACCAGACAGTCCAACTCTTGAATCATAAATAAAATACAATCACCAATTTTACTTTGTAAGATACAGATTAATGCAAAATTATACATCTTGTAACATAACTATGACTTTACTTTTAGTCTCTAAATCTAAATGAAGAAAACATGCAAGTGAAAATGGGTGGTTCTTACCGACTATCTGTCCTCTCACAGTATCGTTGTCATTGGGGCCCAGCTTATTCAGATCCAATCTCTGATCTGCAATGAACAAAACCATTAATTCATTAATCTGTTACATATTTTCAGGCCAAATGCATCCATCTATAAAGGAACCACACTAGACTATAAGAACAGAGATGTGGCTCTTCGTGTACATCAGGAACTTCTTTACAGGACAAAAACAAAGCTAGCAAAGCCTCTTTCATCTCATGTTCTGATTATTAATTAGCAAACAGTAAAATTATTTTGTTGTATTCAAAGTTTAGCAAGTTAGCAAGTTAATCAACCTTTTTCTATTTGTATGTTATTTTAACAGCAATGTTCAGTCAGGTCATCTGGACGGTTTCTTTTTTGCTAAGACTTTTCGTCCTTCATCCAAAGGACTTCTTCGATCTGAGGAGCCACAAACAAACTAAAGTGATTCCCACAAACATCATACTTCATAGTGGAAAAAACTGTGGTGCTTTCTTAGAACCAGCAAACTGTTTTTTTTTGTTTGTTTGTTTTCTACTATGGAGTATGATGTTTGTGGGAATCAGTTTTGTTTGTTGGTGCCTCCTCAGATCAAAGAAATCCTTTGGATGAAGGATGAAACATCTCAGCAAAAAAAAAAAAGTTCAGATGACCTGAATTAATATTGTTGGATTTTATACCTGAACTAGTGAGCATGAACTTTGGTGTTATTTTAAACAGTTCAAAATGCCAAAGATGATTAACAACAGATGAACTTGCTTTTTTCCATGCACAGGAGAAAAAGAAAAAGTGAAACAGTCAAAACTCTTATTACACTGTTTTGTCTTTTATTAAAAGAAGAAAAAAAATTGAATCCACATGTCAAAAAGGGATGTACGTACTCTACTTGAGTGAAAAGCCTCTTGTCACCATGTTCTCAGATAGATTTGTGTCCACATTAGACACTTGAAGCCATCTTTTGCACAAACATAGACCAACCAAATACAAACCGGAATCCAAAAAAGTTGGGACACTAAACAAATTGTGAATAAAAACTGAATGCAATGATGTGAAGGTGCCAACATCTAATATTTT
>JARVGS010000548.1:18303625-18321334 GCA_031762315.1 Hypsolebias antenori | reverse complement strand
CCCCCCCCCCCTTTAAAAAAAAAATATGACTTGATAATAATTGAGGGAAAGAAAGAAAAACAACAGAAAGCTTGACAGCTGGGGTGAAAAGCTGCCCAAATGGCCTGCTCTTCTGTCCTAAAGCATTGAACAAATTGCTTTTGGAGTTGGAAGCACAGAAAGATGCATGTAGAGGCCACAAAGCAAGAATGTAAACATACACAATGGTGTGTAGATGTGCACACAAACTTTCCTCGGACTCAGATTTTTATTATTTTTTTTTTTTTTAAAGAGCCAAAGTTCCTGATTCCAGGAGGAACATCAGAGGTAAATAGAATAGAAATACAGACCAAAGCACGTCTTATTTTAATTTGCATGGAGTTCTCTAAAATGTAACAAATTTAATAAACATGTCTGGGGAAAACCTGGTATCCGTTTAAAATTGATATTAAGTTAAACGGTGCTTGTTATTGTCTGATGACTGGATAAATTTGATATTTTAGTCAAGACTTTCGTGAAACCAAAAACAATCAATTCTCATCTAGAGGTCAATAGATGAGTTTTCTACCAGGGATGCTGATAGAGATCTTTAGAAATCAGGGCTGATACAACATTGATTTTGTTGTACAATGGATGAAAAATAATTATGCAATTTGTATTCTTCATTTAACAAAATATAGTATAATAATAATTGCTCAACTTAAATATACATTTACCAACCCTTAGAAGAAGCTATACATTTTTAAATAACTTATTAAAGTTAGCTGGTTGTAACAGCTTTGGCTCCATCTTGGTAATTGTTTATGCATGTACAGACATGGCTGATTGCTGATTTCTTTCTAAATGGCCATTTCTCTATCTACTCAACTGTATGCTGACATAACTATGGTAACTCTGGTCAACATTTAACCTACAAAAAAAAACCTCAAGAGTTTGAATTTAGACGCATGGATATAATAAAATAATTAAAAACAACAAAAACTGCATCCGTTTTAAAAATACCTAAACTATTTATAGCTTTCAGTTTGTTGATATTTAATCAAACCACTGTGGATATAAATTTCACACAGTGAATAGCAGAAAGAAAACTAGATAATGCCATTACTTTTGGCACTTACAGTAGTTTGACAGAAAATATTTTAATGTGGTATGACAAATAATTTGTATATGACTAACTCCAAAATGTACGAGGCTATAAAATTTCCTCGAGGGAAAAAGAAACATTTTCTTCCAAATGCTGCTTTTCATAACCAAATAACTTAATTATTCATGCCTAGATTATTTGCTTGGTAAAAACTGACCATTTAAAATTTGAGCAAAGCCCATCAGTGAAGTTAAATTGTTTTGAAAACCAATAAAAACAGCACAACTTGGAAAAAAAGCACGAGTTACCAACTCACCCAACTCCCCATTTTAAACCTAAAATATTCTGATTTACAGAAAGTTATGAATGAAAAGGCAGCTGCTGTGCATGTATATCCATCCATCCATTATCTTTACCCGCTTCTTCCTTTTCAAGTCGCAGGGGTCACTAGTGCCCATATTCAGTTATCACTGTACGAGAGGCGGGGGACACCCTGGACAGGTCTACAGTCCATCACAGGGACACATGGACACAGAGATAAACAACCATTCACTCTGTCACTCACACCTAGAGACAATGTAGAGTTACCAATCAGCCTAACATGTTTTTGGTCTAAAACCGGAGTACCCGGGGAAAACCCACGCATGCACGGACAGAACACACAAACTCCACCCAGAAAGGCCCCCGGCCAGGATTTGAACCAGGGTGACCTGCTTGCTGAGAGGCGGCAGCTCTACCAACTTCTCCACCATGCTGCCGCCGCTGTGCATAATTCAAGTTATATTTGCCGCAGATATTTCTGTAACACCTCAGGAAGGAAACTGTCTACTGCTTAAAAAGAAGTTGTCAAAACCTGTTAGTTGCATCCATTTATATAAATTTTGGAAACCAACATTGTCAGCTCAACATTGGATGCTAAGATCATATCCTATGTTAGACAAGCTGCACTGTGAAATGTGTTTCTGTACATATTGAAAGTGTCAGATTGTCCCGTTTTTGTCAGAACAAAACCTGCCCTGATACAATCAAACCAGCTGGCAACACACACACACACACACACACACACTTTCAGAGAGCTGACAGTGAAGGTTGAGACAGCGGTAACAACTCCAACAGCAAGCCCAACTTGTAATTCTGTGGCTAACTAAGGACCTTTCTCCTAATCACCAACTTCCTTGCTTTCCCCTTCACCACACCCACACCATCACACACGCCTTCATCAGAATTACAAAATATAGCATTGTGGGGGACATGCACAGTAATGACATTAAACTAAAAAAAATACACCAGTGGGTTTCTTTACCATCCAAATGCTAACAGAAAACCACAAGATGATTCTTCCAGTATTTTCCCAGCTTGCTGCATGCCCACTGGAGTCTGATGATGAAAATGGAGAGCACAGAAAGACTCCTTCCACAAAGTTTGTTGTAGCTCAGGGGTGACATTTTAGAAGAACGAGAAACTGATTCATTCTCTTCATTCACAGTTGAGCGTGTTCAAATTGATCCAGTAAAACAAAACCTAGGTTGTTCTATCAAAGACCTTGAAAACTATGAGGAAAAGCTGCAAGAAGTGTGTTTAGACGACATCATGTGTGGACTCTGAATATATTAAATTTTGTCAAACTTACATTCTATCACAATCTAAAATTGACAATAATAATAATAATACAAATGAAGTATTAAACAAAATGTTAAATCCAGCTGCCCCTGTGACTAAGATATTGAGTAGGTCCAACAGGGGAAAGTTAAAAAACTGACTAATTTCATATTGAGACCTAAAGTTCTTGCAATAGACCAATAAGTGACAAGAAACCATACTTCAGTTTGAGTCAGCATCAAATGTAAAGTCTTACAAATAAGTCAGACTTGTGGCCAAAGTAGTTAAATAAAGATGTAGGGGGAAAAAAAGCTTTTGAATAATTACCTTTCAACCATGTAAGAATTGTCAGTGACAGATTAGACTTGACAGTAAGCCTTCAAAAAAGAAACTAATGTAAAAACATTTAGGTACCATTTGCAATACTGTACAAATATGACAATAAGTCACAAACAGCACACGGAACTCATCAGATTCAACTGTCAATCAAAATCTGACAAAACTGCAAGCAAAGTTATACGAAAAATAAATATGTATGTGAACCCTGGACTATTATAACCCAAAAAAAAACTGAGAATGCTAGCTTCCCAACACTCTGCTGTACCTTAACTTACAAATGCAAATGTATGATCTGACAAATCTCTGAATATGATACGAGTTTGGAAATCTGGTTCTTTCTGATAAAATCATTACTGTCTGACAGTAAACTTTTAAGTAAACCTGAAAATGTCGGACTTGTAACAACCTTAATCAGCGGACCAAATACTTATTGGTTCCAGGCATTCGTTTTAAGCTCAGAGGTGACAGGACTTTCTCTGTTGCAGGTCCAAAACTGTAGAATGAGTTACCACTGCATGTCAGGCACTGTTTTTAAGTCACGTTTAAAAAACTCACTTTTATTCCCTAGCTTTTGACAGTGTGAGTTGATTTTAACTTGTCTGTATTCTATAATGTTAGTCATTTAGTTCTTATCTTTGCCTATTTAGATACATGTATTTTTTGCTATGTCCTTTGCTTGTTTGTTTTTGCTGTACAGCCTTGTTGCTGTTTTTAAGTGCTTATAAGTGGTATGATAATCTACAAATAAATTGAAAGAGAACATCAAGAGTGAATTTGGTTTGGTGCCCATGATGGATATCAAGGCCATTTAAAAAAATAATTGTATTCGTTTTCTTAAGACTTCTAGATGTGTAGATAGAGGTTTAAACGTAACGTCACGTTAAAACAATATAACTGTTTTGACCACAGCTAATGACTGCTAACAAGGCTCATAACTGCCTTTCAGTAATAATCAGTTAAATTCGAAGCAGCTATAAAACAGCTGAAATTGCTTATTACATGTTGAACACTTGTATATCCAACAATGTGCGACTTTTTTTCATAAGTAAACAGATGACTGAAATCAGTTAGCATGCAGGCTAAGTCAGCTAGCATAACTAAACAGCGAAAAGATGGGGTTTAAATTTGCTTACCTGTCAACCGCAGTTTTACTGGGCCATTTCTCCTAACTCCTTGGTTCGACATTCCCTTTTATATCCCACCTTGATGAAAATTGTCAAAAAGTAGCTAATTCATGTGTCGACGTATGAGTTTCTTAAACGGTATCTCCCAAAACAATTCTTGGGCTTAGCTACGAGTTAGCTCGTGGTATCAGCAAATCACGCTGACTGCGCACGCAGCATACAGATATAATCGCATCGCTGGAAATACACTCTCCACATGAGCCCATTTTAATCCAAATATATACTGAAAATGCATGTAGTTACATTCTCAATTGCTGATTGTGCCATGAGAAACTGACACAAATTAAGAAAATGCATTACCCTCCATCAAGACGAGCGTCTTTTCTAGCTATGCTGGACTGAACTTGGTGGTGTCGATTTTCAAGCAGAGCTACTCAGAAGCACATCCGGTACAGCATTTTCAAAATAAAAAACGCAATGCGATTTGCAATCCCAAAACTGTCAAAGACCCATTTGAATTAGTAAAAAAAAAAATTATACTGTATATATATATTTGTCATGACTAATGTATGATTTTTGCTGCGACTTATTAAAATTTGTGACTGTGTTAAAAAAAAAGTAATATTCAGGTGACTGTTTTATCAATGAAAAAAACAATATTCAGAAAAAAAAAAACTGGATACACAATGATTTATTATAATTAACTTACTGGGTACTTCCTTCAAACCCATTTAACCGCATAAAATAATGTGATCATAACGCTGAAAATCTATTTCAAATCATAAAAATGATTTCCAAATTCGTCAAAGTCCACATGCGGGCAAAAAAAAAAAAAAAAGATCATACTACCACCTAGTGGTGAAGTGGACAAATCATTTTCTGTTGCCGTTTCTCCCCCCTTCAAATAAAATAAATAAACTGTTCTTAATGCTTGTTTTTTCTCCACCAAAGAGTGACCTCCGTTTTTTAAACATGTCTGTGTTAGGTTAAATAAACAATAAATCAGAATATGAATGAAAAAAACATTTATTTACACATTTCTCCATAAAACTTTTTCTTTGTACTTTTATGTACAAGGTAGAAAAAATCCAATAAAAAACTCACAAAGTAGGGTTTTTATTTCTTGTCAAATAGAAAAGTAAACAACTTAAAAGTGGAAAGTGCTTTGGTCTTCAGGGATATGGAAGGCATAACTGTCTGTACCAGATTCAGGAAGAACAAACTCATCATTTTCATCCTGGAAGACAAAGAAAGACGCAAAACGCTCAGGACTGTGCAAGTCATAACCTGTTTTCTAGCTGGTCTCATGGATTTGAGATATGATACATTCTTCTGACAAAGACTACTTTTATCAACTGAGTAGTCTTTCAGTTTTGACTTGGGTTCACTTGATAAAATTACAGATTCTGCAGTTTAAGTGTGTCAAATGAAATGTTTGAGGAATGTAAACTTTGAGATCAGCCTACATGCAAGACACTTAACTACAACCTGAGGAGCTGTAAAACAAATTACCGTATTTGTTTTAAAAAAAAACCTGTAAGTTTCTGAAAAAAAAAATTTAAAAAAACTTTTTCCTATCATTTTGAGTTGTTTTTCTTCTTAATACACCAAGCACACATTCCTTAACTTTGTGAGATGTTGTGTAAAACAAATTTACATATTTTGTAAATGAAAAGTACAAAGATTATCTTTAACAGATAAATCCACATACACACACAAAAAAAAAACAAACTGTTCAACAAATCCACACTAAGAATTTGAATTTAAAGTCTCATACTTTTCAAAATGTGTAAAAATGTTTTAAACCAGTCATTTTTGGTAAGTATATTATTAATTATTTTTCTTTCAACCATAATTAAAAAAAATCCAACCCACCAGAGAAACATATATGAGCTACTGTATAGATATTATAAAATAAATGTACCTTTTCAGAAAAGAATCTGTCGATAATGTTGAGGGAGGACTTGTAGACGGCTTCATTTTCATGGGACTGTAGTGCTTCAATCTTGTCCAAACCATTCAACTCCTCAATCATTAGGCACAGTTTCTCAACCTCACCAGTTTTTTGTGACATCTGTGGACAAAAAAGAAACAAGGACAGTCGTCTCAATAACTGCTACACTGCTGTGACAGTGGTTGCAGAGGACAGAAAAAGTGCATGAACAGCATTACATTATTTCAAACAAACTTCCTTTGTTCTTTTGCACACAAACTAAATTCTCTGAAGCTAAAATACAAAATCACCTTGAAATAAATGGACAGTCAGAAGCAACTGGCTTCTTACCTGTAAAATATTGCAAATTGCATCCAGGATGACCAGTATCATCTTGCTGTCTTTGACTGTCAGTAGATTGAGCAGAGGCTCCAGCACTTTGCAGTGGACAAGGTAAGCCATTTGCTCCACTGATCCACCACTGGTATAATTGGTGACAGCCCATACTGCTTCCTTCTGGGTCTTGTAATCTCCCTAAACAAATAAACAACAAAAGCTATCAGCAATTTTGGGCGGGGGAAAAAAATGACTACAGGGATATCAGAGCATTAAAAGAATACCAAAAAAAAAAATCCAATTTTTTTTAGAAGCATCCTGATTAATAAGCACAAAAGGCCTTAATATGCTCTAATTATCCAGTTGTACTAGAATTAATTTTAATCATCACTTCAGGGATTACATAATACATAACATAATACAGTTTTGTGTTTCTTTAGATTGACCTGTTGAAGGAGCTCCACCAGGATGGGTATCAGGCCTGCATCAATCACTTCCTGAATCTGGCTGTCTTTGCCAGCGGTGATATTGGACACCGTCCAGGCAGCTTCTTTCTGGATGTTGGACTTGTGGTGGCGCAGCAGAGCAGGGAGCATTGCCAGGCCACCTGCATTGAGCACACACTGGGTCTGCTCATCTGTTCCAGTCACTATGTTGCCAATTGACCTCAGAACAGGAGTCTAGGAGACGGAGAGCAGGCTGCTTATCTGAGCATTTGAAACTCTGAGCAAAATAAAAAATGACATTTACAAGCATGATATCAGGGGCTCCTTTGAATGTCCAAAACAATTTTTGGTATGTAAGTAAAAATACACAGAATGAACAGAAAAGCTGAACTTTAGTCCTTTAAAAGCAAACAAAAAAATGAGCAGGACTGTCAAAGTTCACCTAAAGCTTTGTTTCCCATTCTCTGAAAATCAATTTAAAATCTATAAACTTCTGCACCCTATATGGAAGGGACATACATTTATACCATGAACTCAACGACACTTACTACAATGGAAAGCTCCCCACAGGCCAGGAGATGAACAAGTTGAGGAACCAGGCCAGATTGCACCACCAGCTCTATCCTCTCATTGGAGCCATCAGTCAAATAAGACAGGGCCCAGCAGGTATCGGCCAGAACTTCCTTGTCACCATGATGCAGGAGGTGCGCCAAGGCAGGAAGCAGCTGCTCCACAGCCACCAAGGGAGGGGGGGGATTCTTATGTCGACACAGGTTGGACAGTGTCCAGGTCACATTGCGCACAAAGTTAGGCTGATAAAGAGGATATGATATTTTAGCCCAAAGCTATAGCTTTAGTGTAATAAAAAATAACAGTATTAGAAATAATGCATGCAATAATATTTGAGAGACACTTACAGGAAGTAGAGGCAGTGAGGGGGATTTCACCAAAGTTAAAAGAGGCTGAAGGCCACCATGGTTGATTACCAAGTCTCTAAAGTTGGGTCCATCACCTATAAAATAATTACAGCACAATACAATTTTTTTTATCAGAATGTAATAACAGATTAAATAAAAATGCACTGAAAATATATTACACTTGTAGCTTTATGTTACTTGATCACCATGAACCCAAATGTATTTGTGTTTGATTCAGAGGTTGTAAAATCACTGAAAAGTCATTCAACAGAGTAAAAATTATATAACAGCTGCTCATGTATTATTGCAGAACCTTTCACAAATGCAAAACTAAACTAAAACAAACTGCTTAGCTTCCTTTTTAGCCAAAATAAATTATCTCTGAACAATGGACCATAGTACATCAGCTAGGCCTGTCGCGATAAACAATAAACCAATTAATCACATGATAAATGAAAATTATCAACCTCATTTTCATTTATCGTTTCTTCGTGTCTCTCTCTTTCTACTGAACACACTGGATGACAAAAGGATCAACTCCAGTGCTCTTCATTGACCACTCCCTTTCTCTTTAAAATCCATTTTGACCATCCGAAATCACATTTTTGGATTGTTAAAAGCAGCTAAGCTGAGAAGCTAAGCTACGAGCTAAGCTAACAGGCCGACCTCGGGGGGGAAAAAAACCTCTGTCTTGTCGAAGCTCCAAAATTCATAGTTGAAACGCGTGCCTTCGTGTAAAAAGTTGTTTTTCTTTGCAAAAAGAACCTGAGACCTTGTTTACTGATTTTTTTATTAAAAGCTTTGTGTGACAAATGCTATGCTAAAGAGCTCAAACCACACCAAGCAGCCGCCATTTTGAGAACTGAAAAACAGGCAGGAGAGACAGCCCATGTCACATCAAGAGGCCTCCCTCGCTGCTGCTCTCTCACTATCCATCCTTTGGTTCAAACAGTCTTATACTGCCATCCGGTGGTCAAAAAAGGTACTACACACATATTAACCAACATTTCTTCTTAAATTTGACAATTACTAATTATTGTAAAATTTCAAACAATATTATCGCTTATCGCAATAATTTCTGAGACAATTAATCGCCCAGCAAAATTGGTTATTGTGACAGGCCTAATGTCAGCAGCACATTTCCCAAGATTTGTAAGAGAAACTTGTGAATTGAAAGACCTCAGTAAATGCCAAGAAAGATCAAGTCCAACTAACTTTACACATTAAGCTACAATTGATCCTGATATTAAACCTTTCCCTGCAAAACAAGCTGTTTTCACTGTCACCTTCATCACTTTAGATAAACCAGACATTTTAATTTTAATTAATCTAGAGAATTATCTTGTAAAAAGTTCAGATAATGTAAGGCTGAGGCAATGTGAGAATAAAGTGGGTAATTTGTTGAAGCATCTTAAGGAGCAAGAACCCATGATGATAGTGTTTGCTGTTTTGTGCCATTTTCTGCAAGCTAGCATAATGCTTCCCACCAAGGCATACACAGTGCATACAATATGTAAAAAGTATGACGTCTCTATGTTGGTACACAAGTCCACAATTACACTTACCACATTTTTAATTCCGTATATAGAGAACTTTACTAATGTGAATGTTCCAGTAAACTGCCCTGAGACAACTTTGTTGTGATTTGGCACTATATAAATAAACTGAATTGAACTGAATTATATTTAGACTCAATAATTAAGTGTTTCCAACAATTTGAAGATGTTTTGCATCAATAATTTTCTTGTTTTAAAGGGATGTGTGAAAAAGCAACTCCTGACAATGCCTAAACACAAAAAAAATCTGACATTGTTCTGCATTAAGACATGGAAATGTCTTAAAAGGAATGCCAGGGGTTTATCGCCCATTACCTGCGATGTTACCCAGGGCCCAAATGGCCTGCTCATTGATGTGCAGGTGAGGTGAATCCACCAGTCTGATGAAGGCTGGAACGCCTCCTCCCTCTACAACAGCATTCGTCTGCTCTGAGGTGCCAGAAGCGATGTTAGTGAGGGCCCAAGCTGCCTCAAACTGGATGGGAGGGAATTCAAATGCCGCCAAAAAATTGACGAACTGTGGGATGAGGCCAGCGGCAATTATGTTGTCAATCGGTGGCTGCTTTTCCCTCGAGAGCAGCTTTCTAGGAATCAGAAATAAAGGGGAAAAAATAAGAATTGAAATGCAGAAACAGAAATTATTGCAAAGTTTCAAAATGGAGAGAGAGAAAAAACATGCAATACAAAAATTCTTGAAGCAATTGTGTCTTGAGAATGTGGGAATGATAGGAATGATACAGTTGTTTTTGTAAATGATATCTGGGTACCACAAAATCTCACAACACACAGGGGAATGGCTCACAATGGTCTGAAGTGAACACGTCGAGTAAACATAAAGGTCAACTGTAATACCACACTGGATTCTTACACTATATAGGAAGAATCCTTCTGTTTAAGGATGACTAAAATTTCATTACCTGGCTGCTTGTGTTGCCTTAAGTTGATTATCTAGATCCGGACTGTACACACCTTCTGTAATTTCCTCCAAAGAGAAATGCTGAGACTGCTGTTGAAATAGAAAATAAAAGCTTCAAAAAAATCATTCAGTGAATGTCATGGAGAGCCACTGCAACATATAACCCTCACAACAATGGTAAAAAAGCCAAAGTTTAGGATCTTTTTCCCACTTAATATTATTTATAATACAGGCGACCTTTGGCTGGTGCTTGTAAAAGAAAACCTAAATTGGTATGAAAGTAGAAAATTTACAGTCACAAAAGTTCCTATGTAAAAAAAAAACCCGTTGAAACCGGACTTGTGTGTTTTTATTTTATGGCGAGTCTGATAATTTATTTAGCCAGTAATGCTCAGTCAGGTCATCTGGACAGTTTTTTTGTAGAGACGTTTCACCCTCTATACAGAGGGGCTTCATCAGTCTGAGGAGTTCCAAGTAAACTGTTTCTCCACCCATTAATTTATTTTTAATTTCTTATTTAAATGTCAATCAACCAGGAAAGACACGTTCAAGAGAACACTTTTACCAGAGTGTCCTGGCCAAGACAGACAGCCGGTCACCGGCGCTGCTCAAATTAGCACTAAAGTATAAGCACACACAATAAGATGATAAGAAATAAAAAACTAAAAGTAGCCTCCTGTATTTTTGCAGAGCATGTAGACGTGAAGGCTACGAATAGTTTGATAAATGAGAAATGGCCACTGGGTTAATAATATGCGAAAGGTAAAGCAAATTATCCGGGCAAGGTGCGTTCATGGCCCTAAACAAGAGTGGGAATTTACAGCCACTTATTTAAGTGTGAAAGCCAATTAAAAAAGGGCTGCATGGAGTTAGTTATTGTTAGTTAGTTAATTGTCCAAAGCCTCAATAAAGACATTTAATTCTTTTAAGTGGCTGCAGTTTTGCTGTGTGCTTTTCTACAACTAAATTGAAAGTTATACCATGAGCATTTAGGTAATCCTGTAGCTGTTCATCACACATCCAAGGATTAAAATTTAGGTTAATAGAGCTCTCTGAGCCGAACCTGTACCGGTGCCATGGCATCTTTCTCTTGCAGAGGTGAGGTGGGCTCGTCCAGGAAGTTTTCAACGGTTCTCCTCTTCAGAAACTGATCATCTTTCTTTGCTTTTCTCAGTTCGACGTTAAACTCCGCTCTCCGGCGCCTCAGCTCCTGAAAAGATGGCCACACTCAAATAAAACACAACACACTTGCGCGTTTAGCGGGTTAACTTGCGATGGCAGAACCTACTCCGGCATCCTTCCCTTTGTTTTTGAACTGGTGGAGTCGATCTCCGCTGTTGCTGTCAGCTGACATTCCTAAACACAACCGACTCCTCAAAACCAATGTCGTGCTGAAAAGAAACGGGAGAAGAAATAAACGCTCGTGCCAACGGTTTCCCTCATTCCTCTCTTACGCTTAATAACGTGTGTTAGCTTGCTAACTAGCTGAACCGATGTCTTTATATCAAGAGAAATCTGACTCCGTGCCAGAGCAAAGGAAGCACACGGAACTTGTCTACTAAACAGCAATGTATACACTTGTTTCTAAAAACAAAGGGAAAAAAAAAAGCAAAAAAACAACAACACACGTTTCAACAAGGTACTAAGCAACAGAACGTGCGCGACCAGCTTACCGAGTTCTTGAGAAGAAAAAAATGACACTGAAAGTGACGTCATCAACTGCGACCGGTTGTTTTTTTTTCCGATCGCTGATTGGTCAGATTTACAACAGACCTCGCCCCATTGTTCGCAGTTTAAAGAAAGCGTACAACAAGCGCAACTTTTTGAGCCCGCCCTCCATGTCATTGTAACTATAAACATATACTGTATACTGTATATATATGTACGTCACATAGCTATCCGTGTCTAATATAACTATTCCGTAAAGAACCCTCAAAAACCTAAACACCGCTGCATTTATTTTAGTTAAATAAAAAAGCTGTGAATCGCACGTCTGATGACCCAGTGGCCTAATGGATAAGGCATCAGCCTCCGGAGCTGGGGATTGTGGGTTCGAGTCCCATCTGGGTCGTTAATGAACTTACTTTTTTTAAAGTCACCAGTTCATGGTGACTTTATTGTACAGTACATACTGAAATAACGCCAAAACATAATTGGGATAGACTGAGCAGGCAACTTATCGTAGAGATTCACTTGAAAATACAATTTACAACTATACACGTTTTGTTAGATTATTTTTCATCTCTTAGTTTGAAACATTCATGAATTATTTACTTCTGCTCTTCAACGAAAAACAAACATTTTATTCATGAACAATGACCATAAAAACAGAAACGAGTGCTGTGGTAAATAAAAAATAGGGTTAAGCTTTTTTTATGTAAGTCTGTCAAAGTATTTTTAGGTAGCAATAAAAAATGGTTATTGATAACACAAACTCATTATTGGACATTAAATTATTATACAGTAATTTTTTAAAGAAATAAAGCGTCTAATTTATTCTGAAATCCTTCGCTAAGCGTTGACTCTGACTTGATTATTGCAAAGTCGTCCTGTCGTGGTCATTTATCACCACCAGAGGGCAGTACACACTCGCATTTCAGTTTACACGTAAATTTCGTCCTAATATTAAAAAATGTTTTAAAAACAAGCACAAAATATTCGGCAAATAACTACCACGAGTTTCTATTTAACTAAACTACTTGTTCAGTTAACAGGCATTTCTCTCTCGCTGCTAGAACTGAAAAAATGGATGAAAGGAGTCAAGTTTTTTTTATTATTGTTATTAAGCTTTACCAACATTATAAATATTTGTCTGCCAGGGTTATAGTAACATGTACAAATGAAATAGTGTTCAAGTATTAAAAAAGAACAAGACAATCTATTTACAGATTATATAGATGAAAGGAGTCAAGTGAAAGTGTTTAGTTCTGAGCTCGTGACGTCACAACACGCCTCCCTTTTTCCCATCTCATCCCATGCTTCTCCCTGAGCAGTCCTATAAAAATCCCAACAATCCCAACTGTGCTGCAAAACGAGCAAACTGAGCATCCAGGATGATGGAAGGGATTACTCTGACACTTTTGTTTCTGGTGTTTCCTCTCCACAACACAGAGGAGCATGGTGTTAATGGTAGGTGGACATCTTTCTTTTGTTTGTTCTATAGACAGATCTACAGCTGTGGTGTTGGTAAAACAAAAATTACAGATGAAAACATATAATACCAGAAGTCTTAATATCATAAGTGTTTATGTTGAAAAAAAATGTATTTAGTTGTCTATCTCTCCTAAAAACATAAAAAAAAGATTTAGATTTTCTAAGCTGAGAAAAAAATTGATCAAATTATGCACAGTTTGATGCATTTTTTTGTATTTTGCGTGGAAAAGGGTACATCAAATTGCAAATCATTTGATGTGAGAAACTTGTGGCCCAATATGGTCACTGTCTCTCACTCCCTGATGAGCAAGTCAGGCAGAGGCAGACTGAAAAATAAGGCTCAAACATAACCAACAATGTGCAACAACTAACAGGCAGATCTTAGAAATCCTTGAATAGTGAGGGGCAGAAGACTCTGTTGGTCATACATGCAGCATTTTATTTAAAAGTTATGACAAGTTAAAAGGACACTTCACTTCCAGTTGTGGAGCCTTTTTTTATTTTTTATTTCTTTGCGCGAATATATAACTGTATTCTGGGAAGGTATGAGAGAAAACCACAAGTCCTAGCGCTGTGCTACATTTTGATGTATAATTTTTAAATGAACCCCAAAATATGTGTAGCTCTAAAAGTTATGTGTGCGACATCATGATCTGCAAGTTGAACTAAAAAGTGAAAAGGTGGAATTCTGTAAAAAAAAAAAACATAAAACATGTGAGAATGCCAGTTCAGACCCATGACGTTCTGTGACCCATTTAAACTTTGAATGAAGTGACGTTCGCCTGAGCTGTAGAGCTCCACAGAGGGTTGTGTTTTCTCATCTGTTTTGCCAAAATCCCATTGATCTCCACTGTTTTTTTAAGTATTTTTGTCAGTGTTGTACAATATACCATTATTTCAAGTCTCAGCACATTATTACTGATCCAGCTGCACATTCTGATGTCTAAGTTGTATGTATTTCAAATCTGTGTAACGGGATACGGAACATTGTTAATGGATTGTGATTGGGACAATCTTTAATTATCGTTGTTGACTACAGGAACTGTGTGTTTCTGTGTAGCTGAAGTGTTCTTCGTTGTTTTCACAGAGCTGTACACGCTTATAGAAAAGGGTCAGAGCAGCTTTGTGGATCCTGTTATGAGCAATCAGACCAGGCTGGTGCTCAAAGAGCCCTCACTGCCCATCAATGAGCTCCTGGAGAAAAGCAGCAAGACCAGTGAGTCCAAACTGAACTTCCACCCTCTCTCCTCCTCTGTGTGGCCGAAGCACACCAATCTGGCCCCCGTCCTTCGCCACCACAACAAAAGGAAAAAGGGCCACAAGAGTGAGCGTTTGGTGGAGCACAACAGTGAGAAAAGCATGGGGGAAGCTGCTGGTCTGATCCCTAAAACCCAGCTGATCGGGGCTACAAGTGCCAGCACCAATCGCACATCCCAGAAGGCCAGCCAGGACACCCAGCCCCCCATCATCCCGCCGCAGCAGACTGAATCAGAGGGACTCCCCAACTCTAAACCCAGGACGCCAGCTCAGACGCAGACCCAGTCTCAGCAGCAACAAACGTTCGCCCACAGGGATCCCTCCAACCGAAGGCAGGACCCGGAGGAGAACCGTCCGGGGAAGTCCAGCCTCTATCAGACTGGAATCAGCGCGGCGACCTGGAACAACAGCCGCCCACCGGTCTTGATCAACCGCCGTTCCTCCAGCCTGCTTTACCAGTTCGATATCCTGCGGCGAGGTAGGGGAGCGACGTTTCCTGACCCTGACATCCAACCCAGGGTCAACACAGACATCTCATACCAACTACATCAGGGTACATACTGCAAAATACTTACACATACCGTGGTATTCATAAGACATTTGGTGATTTAAGATGAAAAAGTTCACTACTGTTTGAGAAAAGGCTCATTTTTAAATATCCCGCCAAACTACATTAAGTGTGGATGTGTAAAGACCAACACAATAGTCTGACCTGTCAGAGATCCAGTGACTGTTTTAGTTTTCCATCTCTTAAGTTCATGTTCTGCTCATCTTCTCTGCAGAGTCTGACTACACACAGGATGCTTTCTGCATGAGCGAGTGCAGGAAGGAGAAGGATGAGAAGGAATATTACTGCTACAGTGAGTTTGGTACGTAGCACAAAGACAGACTCCATCAGGTGCACACAAAGAAAGATCCACACGTTTTGAGCCAGCTTCAAAAATACTGAGTTGATCGCGTAGGTCGACCCAACGTTAACACTTTAAAAGAATTCCTTCACATAATTCAAATTTCGTCAAAGACATGATCTTACCACGCGTGTTTAGCTCTCAGAGTACGTGTTGAGAATGACTGTCGGCTACTACCACTCTGAAGTTGAGCTCAGTATCTGTAAAACTGCATAAGTTGAAGCCATACACGTGCTTGCAAAGGTGGTTTAACAGTGACGGCCATGTTGAAAGTGATCGACTCTGTTGTACATGTGGCTTTTTGTTTTGGCTAATATCAATTAGCCATGAAGTTCATCTTCATTAGGGAGACTCCAAAAGTTAATTAGTTATAGATGTACATTCAGTAATTATTGTTTTGAAACTTCATTCACATTCATCCAATGGTTCATAAAATATTACAATAGTTAATGCAATTCAGTGTGTTATAAATTGATTAAAAACAATATGGCAGGTTTAAAACTGACCAGCAATGAGTTCTGACCTACCAGTATATTCAGAGTCAGAGAGTCTTTATTGTCATTTGCACCACATGTGGTACATGTGATGAAACGAGATTATGTACACAGGGTCCCAGTTACATCCAACAATAAAATTCAAAAGAAAACATTACTAAGATCTAAGATGTGAACTAGGAAAAACACCAACTAAAAACACACTAAGCACTAATATCATAGAATAACAATACTCCAACCAGCAGCACAAACATGAGTTTGTATGAGCAGATGAACATGTACAGTATGTATCTTTGTGATGAGGTGCATCAAATCCCAACAGCGCAGTGTGGAACTGTGGGACATACTGTGTCCCGCTCTTTATGAGTTTCTTGTTTAAAAGCCCATTGGAGCAAATCTCTCATTCTCTGTCTCTGCCTGGTTTTGGCCCTGACTTGTTTTCCTAGGAGCTTCTCCTTGATCAATATGTCCTGAAACAAACGCCTCTTTAAACTGGATAAGTTTGATTCCTGCTCAAAGATCTGGATGTGTGAAATTCAGCAGGCTCAACGTTAACCACCTTTTAAACACTAATGGCACAGAGCTCGTAGAAACATCTGAAGACTTGCATGCTCTCCTTGATAAAGTCATGGAATTCAGTGCAGAAATCGGGTTCTCAATTAACCAGGCCAAGACTGAGTCAATGGGGATCAGTAAAAAAGACTTCAGCAACTGTTCATCTTCTGATTTGACTTCAGCATTGTCAGGTTGTTGCTTGAAATGCTGTGAAAATAAAACAGTGGAAAGTTATATTTATTTTGGTGGTTTGATCACATCTAATGTAACGTGTTAGACCAAAATTCATAAAGAGAATTGTTGTTGGAAAAATAAATAATAATAAGATATGCACTCAATTCAACAGCCCGATTTTGAGTTTCATGGATTCATTTTATCCATGAGGCTTTAAATCAGGCTGTTCAAGTGTCGTTTATGTCCAGTCTTCAATTCAGTTTATTTATATAGCGCCAAGTCACAACAGAGGTCATCTCAGGTCACTGAACAGAAACATTCATATATAAAAAATGAGAAGACTATTTATCTGAGGAGCAGACTGCTTTGAGTTTACCCTGATGCATGCTCAATAATCCAGGTAGAAAAAAAACTAAAAAAAGCTAAGTCTGGTCCTCTGGACATTCAAAAAAACAAAACAAAACAAAGAAAAAAAATGTAGAAACATTTCTACAATTTTTTCCCTTTGTTTTGTTTTGTTTTTTGAATGTCCAGAGGACCAGACTTAGCTTTTTTTAGCGCTTTGAGTTTAATTTTATCCCAAAACAGTCATCTTGAACAAGCACAAAGGACACAGTGGAAAGGAAAAACTCCCTTGAGGAAGAACCCTTTAGCAGAACCAGGCTCAGGACAAGCGACCATCTGCTTCAAATGCTTGGGTTTGAGAGGAACAGGATGGAGGAATAGATACACAATGGCAGGTCAAGAATCACATGTTAAGATAGAAATACAGGTGGTCCTCGACTTGCGTTCGAGTTCCGTTCCTACGGGCTGAACTTAACTCGAATTGAACTTAAGTCGGAACTCATTACACGTGGCGAATGTAAGTCCGGATTTTGGCCGTAAGTCGAAAAAAGAACGGTAAACGGCTTTTTAAACACGTTTTTTTCAACGTAACAC
>JARVGS010000548.1:18255853-18269649 GCA_031762315.1 Hypsolebias antenori | reverse complement strand
TAGTGTCCCAACTTTTTTGGAATCCGATTTGTACTTTCTAATGTGTCAAGACTTCAAAAATAAAGTATTAGTTTTAAATACAGTATTTAAAACATGATTATTCACAAAAAACAGTTATGGCTAAGGTCATCTTGATAAGTTAATAATTAAATTAGAATAGAAAACATTAATTAAATTAGAATAGAAAACAATAGAGTGGAATAGAAAGATGCTTTATTGATCCCCTGAGTGATATTGGTTAAACATGAAACACAGAGTAAGAAATAATCACACTAATGTAATCCCCTGTTCTACAACTGATAAATCACCTCTTCATGCCTAAATGCAAGGGATGCAATGATTCACCCAAGTCACAGTTCGGTATAAACATCAGTATGAGGGTTACGGTTCAGAGTGGGTTTGAATGGAATGCAGGTAAACCGTAATGATTCTGGTGCAAGATATTCATGTAGGTAGGAGATACACTGTGGAGAAGAACTGAGGTAGGTTTTTATGTTTTTGCTTGTCTGAGGTGGTGCAGAGTGACGGATCCTGGCAAATGGAGGGAGCAATTTCATCCATTACCAAAGTGCAATAGCGGAGCCAGAAGTGGCTATTGGTGGCCTTGGTAACAATAGATTAATCTTCATCCACCCCCGTCATTTGAGGAAACTATACTTTAAAGCAATATAAAAACTAGAAAGCACAGTGGCTGGTTTATATTTATACTATTTGGCGGTGGCCATCTTGGATTTTGACGTGGCAACCCAGTTTTTGATAGGGAACTTTCTTACATCTAGATGCAGCCACACAAAGTGGAAGTTGGCACCTCACTTTTTTCCCACATTATCATGCTCACAATACGGATGGACGGAACCGGTATTTCTACCCGCCCCCCCCACCCTTCACTCCGCGATGGGACGACAATTGCCAAAAGCAAATTTTCCCCCCAAATAAAATTTACTATGAATTAATCATTATAATAAAAATAAAAACATACAGTCTTTTTTCTAAATCCAAACTGAAAAGACTATCTCACAGACCATGAAATGCATACAGATTAAGAAAATATTACCAAAAAACAAAAATAATAAAATAACTTTTATTTAGGTTTCATTCGCAATTGAACTATTGAGCAACTGAACAACATTCTCAACTGTCATTCTCAATTAAACATTATCTGAGTGCTACAGTGAGAAAATAATGCTTAAAGGCCATTGAATTATTCATGGCTTGACACAGTACTTTACAAAACATTGCTTATTTGGCACATTTGCTTGCCATACCAGCACCTCCCTTCTTTCTCACTCTGCTGCAGCTGATTGCAAACAGCAGCACTATTTACCTTTAAACGATTACTAATGTGCATGTGTAAAATCAGGCCCCACATGGTTCAAAAGGATCGTAGGTATTCCTGGTTAGTGTTCAACTATTGTTTTGGTCAATTACACATGCATTTTTATTGACTTTTCTACACAGACCTACTTATATTTTGAACCAGCCATGCTTTATCTAGTGTAGTGTTTACATACATCCTTCACTGCTTCTTTTCAGTCATGGTTGTTAGCAAAATGCACCTACACAAAACATGTGCCTGCTATGGGAGCGGTGATCACCTGTGACTGATGTAATAGTTTGTAATAGTTGTAATTTTAATGTACCCATCTAAAATGTTCCTACTGAACTGTCATCATACAAATATATGTATTGTTACACCCCAAATAAATATAAATATTTAAAATATATTCAGATTTTATACAAAAAAAAATAGAGAACAGGCTAAAGCTGCACAACAATATGAAAAAGTGTTTGTGTTATTGGTTTCACAAAACTAAAAAGAAACAGAAGCTGTAATGTGAAAGATATAAAAGCACCAACAAAAATAGTAAAATGGAACAAAAGTTTTGACTGTAAAAGTCCAGAATCGTACCTGCTGTTGGGAGCCAGTAGTATTAGGCTTGATACTAAGCGTGGTAGTGCGTGGCTGGAAAGTGGTGTATGTTTGGGAACCACCTGCTGTACTGGACGGGATGATGCCCAACACTTTCTGCTGAACCACACCTGCAGCAAAAAAAAAAAAAAGAGGACCAGAAAGACACCTGAATATTCAAGTGGAACTATGACATATTTAAAGTCAAATATTGGTAAAAAGCTTGTGATGCCTAAATTAGTCAAGAATAAATCAAAACAGGGTAATAGATGAGAGAAAACTATCAAGAAAATGACACAAAAAATGTGAATAATGAAACTTTATTGTTTGAAAACCTATTTTCCCCAAACATGTGTTGCATATATTTGCATTAAACCTTGTATGTGCCACAAAGAAACCTCTACGTGAAAAGCACATCCTGTGTTACTTAAGCAGTTGTTCAGACGGTCTGTCAAAACTCGACGCCATCAGTTATTGGTAGGCGCCTCACTTTGCTGAAGGGCCAGCTTTTAATCACAGCGTTTGTAAATATTAGTCGAGCAGGTAAAAGAAAAGTCTTCAAAGACTGAAAGCTTAGTTGGGTTTCCCCAACATACCCCAACTCCCACATAAATTATGCATGAATTGCCATTCTACGTCTTAAAACTTGAATCTGACAAAGAGGGCATTTCATTTCACGTTTGCTCTCTGCCTTCAAGAGCTCACGAGAAACTGATGAAGGAACTGGAAACCACAAGTGTGACTCTTTTTTTTTTTTTTTTGGCAGCCTTCTTTCTAAGGTTCTGAAACCATAACCAAGCAGGTAAACCTATACATCAAGGGCTTCCGTCTTCAAACGTAGAAGTTAAGCCGGCTTGTAGGGCCAGAGAGCTGCTGCTCTGGTCACACATCAAACACACTTTTCTATGAACTGGTTGTTTGAAGAGCTCAAGGAGTCAGGACTTTAGTGAGCGGAGAGGTACGCTTTTATTGAAAAGGACGGAGGGAGGAAAACATAAAGAGAGACCTACTATAGAGGGCTACCTGTCTGGGAAGCAGACTGCAGTGTAAACTTGTTTTCCTACCTAACTTCCTTAAGTCGTTCCAAAACAAACAGTGCACCAAGGAGTCGTGCTGGATAAATACACGTCTATTAAATGGTTACACTCCACCTGAACTTAGATTCTCCTTCATGTTTACTTCAAAAGAAAGAAAAATCACTTCCTTTGTATCCCTGTTTAGTATGGATCTCTTCATTTGTTGACTGCAGCTTATTAAAATCGGTGCTACATCTTATTTTTACCATCTTCACAATCCTTACATCTTGTTAAAAAAATTTGAGATTTTATTTTTTTCTTACAATTTTCTAAACTTAAACCAAGTCAAACTGATGTTAGTTACAGCAGGAAATGGCCCACACACAAACTGTCACAAGCCTCAATGAACTGAGTCCACATGATAAATTACTTCAGCAACATTTTTCTTCCAGTAATTTCACAAGCGGTGCTCTAAACAAACCTTTGTCTCATTTGCGGTAAGTCTACTCAAGCTAAATAAAGAGCATATACTGGTAAGTTAAAACAGGTTAAAATAATTATAATTGTAATACCTATAATAAAGCTGCAGCATCTGTGAAACTGACTGAAATTGTGTGTTAAATAAAGTTCGTATCCTTAAATCTTTGTAAAGTTTTCTAATTCGTTGAGTTTTAGATTGGCAAAAAAATGCATATTTACTTATGGAACGTGGCATTAAAGTGCAAATGGGTTTGTCTAATTTATGCCACATTTGAGTCATTCGAAAATAACTAACTAAAGATAAGTTTTCAGAGATCTGTGTGCATTTTTGGCACATGTAATTGTTTACAAAGGTGTTTAGATAACGAGCTGGCTCTAACGTGACTTCTCTGGCACATCTTAAATGTCCCAGGTGTGGGCCTGAGGTTAAGAAAAGAAAACAAATATAAACATATCCTGAAATGCATACTGAAATAAACAAATGTCTACACTGACTAAAAGTAATTTATGCCCTCTCTCTCACTTTGAGATGCGACAATAAATCCAGTTATATATACCTCCTTGTGTCGTTGGCACATTAACTGTGACGATCTTGCTGTTGGCAGGTAGCGGCAGCTTTGTGGTCACAACCTTTCCACTGGCTGAGGTTCCTGTTATGTGTAATGTATGTCCACTAGATGTGGCCACGGTGGTCTCTGCGCCTGCTCCTAATAACGTAAGCAAACACACAACAAGATAATAAAAATATACTGTTGCTACTATAAATCTAATGTGGTTACTCACTAAAAGTTCAACTAAAATCATATTGGAGCACAATTGTGTGCACAAAATAGTAAACTAAAACATTTCAAGATCAAAGGACAACTGATAAAAAAACAGTTAAATAAATGCCTCTTTACTAAATCGTTTTTTTTTTTTTAGGTCAGCCTGTCCCTAAATTTACCTTGTGAGCTTTGACCCTGTTTGACCCAGGTGGCAAATGACTGCTGGAAGTTTTTGTTCTGCTGGAATGTGACAGGGGTGCACATCTTGGTGGACAGCACCACTTTGGCACTGGGGGTGCCCTGGCCTGAAATGGAGCCAACAATGACCTTTGGCGTGGCAGCAGGCGTTGCAGTAGTTCCTGCTGGTGTAGCTGTGACTGACCCTGATTTCTGTTCAAGACGTTTCTGAGAAAGGGCAAAAAAGTCAGCATAGAAATATATATTGATACAGCTTTAAAAGAAAAGTTAATTAATAATATAGTTATTATTACCGGTAATTAATTCATCTAGCTACCTAACGGTCATGAATGGTGTGCCACAAGGCTCAGTTTTAGGTCCCACTCTTTTTACAATTTACATAAATAATGTACAGTAGGTCAAAACATTCCTAACACATCCTTGCATCTCTGTGCCGACAACACTGTTGTTTATTGCCGAGCTAACACAGTTGTCAAGGTTTTTCAGCTTCTACAGTCTGCATGTGACATCACTCTTTTTTTTCCCTCACTCGCTCTCGAGCAAGACGGATACTTTTTCTTTCCTCTCCTGCCTTCCTCCTGCTTTTTTTTTTATCTCTGTCCTGTGTATTGAAGCTTCTATTTACACATCTTCCAAATCGTAAATTACTGTTATGGATTTGGTCAGCTGGACTTTCAACGCAACTGATAAAATCAACCAAGTGACAGGATGCTGGAGAACTCTCATGCTGAGACACAAGCGGCTGGGTATGTCATGGATCCGTGGGGAGAGTGGAAAATGATGTACCTTTCTATGTTGTCTCAAGGGTGTCGAAGATTTGTACATCATTGGATTTATGACAGCAGGGTTTCTGCTTTTTTGGCACCGGCGGATACCTATGTTATTGGCTATTAAGGAAGATGGTGGTAGCAGTTTTAGCCATGGCAAAGCTGCCTACCTTATGTGAAGGATTAATTTGTGCTTTGAGCTCTCAGACTCAGCTGATTTATGAGCTCAACTGTAAGACAGAAGCAATTTATGAGAATCATAGGCCACTTGTGGCTTCTCAAACTTGCCAGCATGTTGGAGACAACCTTGCAAACGCTAATAAGCACAGACCAGAGGAAAACCCACAAATATGGCCATTTTGGATCATCGAGAGTACCAGCAGAACTCAAGGCTAACAAGAAAAACAATCTGCCTGCACAAAAATCAACTGTGGCTTATCTGAATCTTGCCTCCCCATTTGGCCATGAATAGGCCAACTTATCAAATTGCTCCTGGGGATGTGTAAACTAAGAAGGCTCTGCTCTATCTCTGAATGCCAGAAAACACCTTGTAACTACCTTCCTACCGGCCAATGACTATGGTGAGATTATTTACGTGAATGACTCTGCCAGCTCCTTGCAGATGTTGGATGCTGTCTACCATAGCACACTAAGATTCATAACTAGTTGTAACTACCGTACCCATCAATGCACTCTGTACTCCTTGGCCAGTTGGTCATCATTATCTACGTAGGCTCTCACACTGGCTCATTTTCATCTATAAATCCCTTCTCGGTCTGCTACCTTCTTATATCTCCTCCTACATGTCACAACATCAGTGCAGTTACAACATGCGCTCTTGGGCCATCATTACCTGCAGCTTTCCCTCAGTGCGGACAGAACTTGGCAAAAAAGCTTTTTCCTACTCTGCTCCTACATTATTGTTATAGTTTATTGTTATCTGTACTTTATATGTTCTGTTTGAAACAGGTCCCTCTTGTAAATGAGTCCTCATGGCTTAATGTGACTAGCCTGCATACTGGTAAATAAAGAGTGAATGAAAAAAAAAATCAGCTAGCGGTACTATAAACACAAGTAATTAGCTATCTATTAATTCATAAGTTTCTGTAGAAAAGCATTAATTCCACCCACAAAAGTCTTGCTTGAATTAATCAAGGGCTTACTTACATATACTGTAATCATAAGAAAAGCAAACTTACTTTTGCCTGCTCTGCTGCTTGAGCTTTCTCTTTCTCCACCCTGGACAATGAACAAAGGAATTTTAATATTTGCAATACATCAGAAAACCTAAAGCATGGTTTTAATATTTTTGTGAAAAACAGATTTTTTTTTTTTGTTGTCTAGGTTGATTGATGATATTTCCAGCGTGAATTTAAAAGAATTAAAGATGTTACTTTAAGAAATATAATACAGTAGTAAATAAAACTTTGGCACAATGAGGTGATTTTTCAGCAGCAGAGAGAGCATTTAATGTTCAACCAACTTCCCACAGGGAATCAGTAAAGTATATTTCTATTCTACTCTACTGTTTTCTATTCTGTTTTAATGAAGAACTGCTCAAACAGCTGCAACAAAACCGGTGTGTGTGATAATTACACGTTCCCTGAGACCCCCTGACCTTTCTGAGAAAGCGCGTATCTCCCAAAGGTCCAGCTCCTCTTCAGGAATCCACGTCTCTATCACTACTGGACCCGTCTGTTTGGCGGGTTCGGGCTTCTTAGGGCGCAAGGCACTGGAGCGCAGACCTTTCCTCTGGGGAGTGTGTGTTTCTGAGATATTTGACGTGTACAAAAAAGTAAACCGATGAGAACAAGTTTACGTGACAATATGGTAAACACGATCAAGCACAGCTGCTTTTATATTATACAACCTCCAGCAAAATTTTCCAGTGCAACGTTTACATACATTTTTAGAGAGGACTAAAGAAAATGTTTAACTCAAAAATGAAAAGTGTGTTTTACCTTTTGGAGTCTCAGGAACTCCCAGGGGGCAGATGATTTTGCGGATGCAATATTCGGAGCGAAGACCATAAGGTCCCACATCTCGTCGCTTTATGATCTCGGTGGTGGTGATTTCAGTATCTGATGTTTCTGTAGCAATGAGTGGGGATAGGGCTGGGTTGGTACAATGATGAGGAGAGCCCCGAAGAAAAATTGGAGGGAATGCACTCTTAACTGGTAAAAAGTGACACCCAAAATAGACTGGGAGCAACCATTTTGCTCGGTAATAATCTTTGTCAAAACAGCGACATGGGGAAAAAAAAAGTTGAAAAGATTTTCTTCTCTTTTTGCAACATTGGTAAGACAATGAATCTAACAAGGTTAAGTCAGGTCCTCTGGATGGATTCTTCTTGTTCAAACGTTTAGTCTTTTATCCAAGACTGTCAGTCTGAGGAGCTGCAACAAACTAGTTCTGGATGTCACCAGCAAACTGGTTGACCCACTATGAGAAGGTGCTATTTATAAGACTTGGTTGCAGCTCCTTTGATTGAAAAATTATTTTGGATAAAAGACAAAACCTTTCAACAAAGAAGAATCAGTCCAGAGGACCTTGTTAGATTTTTGTAACTGGATTATTGAGCATGCATCAGGACAATGCTGAATCAGTTTTCCATATACGGTATGTTGCAATTTATCTACAACGTATATTGACAACAGCTGACTTATCACAATTCTTTACAACTTGTTTCTTTCTCCCCCAGATAGAACAACTTCATCACCAAATGGTTTGAAAGGGTGTTGTTCTACCTGTACGTGTTGTGCCAACAGCAGCAGACGGTTTCACAGCCATGTCGTCCCATCTCAGACAAGCCCACAAAAGTCTCAGCATGAGGCTCACTCCAGCCAGAGACTTCACCGTCTGCAACCGGTACCTGGAGGAAGTTTTAGTAATAAATAGGAGCAAGTAAACATTTCCAGATCTCCAAATGACTATTGTAATGGTTTCTGCTATACACCAGTGTGGTAATTACTCCCTCGGAGTTACAGAAAACAAACTGCAGCACAATCGTGGGACAGGAAGAGGTAGATCAAAACAGACTCAGATCATTGGCCAAGTTGTAGTCCCTTCTTGACCATTTCCAGGAAACCAACAGAATAAGCTGCTTTCATTTAAAATAGATCATTCTGTACACTGGTCTGGGTGTGTGAACAATATCCTTGCTTGTTAAAAAGCATATTAAACAAAACTTTTCATTTTTTCAGAGTACAGTAAATGGAGGTCATCTGTCAGTGAATTATTAAAATAAAGGCATGCGCGCTAGCCCACATACATACATCTGTACATATATAGCTTGGAATGCTTTTCTGACAAGGAATTTGGCCCTGAAAATGGTTATTTAACACAACTTGAACATCTATAAAAACAAGATTATCACTAAGCTGCAAGTGTGAGTTGGTAGGTACAGTATTCACTTTCCCATAAATAACCACAGGCGGAAAAATATGCACAAGCTGCAGGGCTTGGTCAGTACAAAGTGAACATCGTGACACCTCTCTGACCACCGAATGATTCATGTCTACTGTCGGACTCTGAGGTCTGGTCAAAATAACCAAAGGTCCCTGTGTGACACCAGACTGGGAGCTTTAGCGTCACTCTGGGCCAAAGCCACAAATGGCAGACCAGAGGGGCAAGACATGAATGACAAATTAACACAGGACGTGTCACTGTGACAAAAGAGATTAAAAGTTGAATGAAATAGAAAAAAAAAACATAAAACCATCTTTGTTTGCCTTAAAATATAACAAATGTTGCTATTACGATAATGTAGGATTATTAAACGTTCATACAGAAATTAAAAGTAAAGATACCGTGTATTGGAGAAATCCTAAGGTAACTAAAAGGTTTTGTCTATTTTTTTTTTCTTTAGCACAACATAATGTTGATTTGGTGTTAAAATTATTTGGGCTGTTTCGGGCTGGATGGATGGAACACGGAACGAGGAAGAGGTTGAGTAGTTCCTGTTGAAAAGGTGATAAGGACAAACAGCACTCTTCTAGCCATCATTGCTACCTTGTTCATCTGCTCATACAGAAAAACTGACTGCAACCATCTATGAAGCAGATCCATGGATCATGGATCCATGTTCGGGCTGCTGTTTAATATACTGTACTGTATTATTTTACATTATTAGTGTTTAGCGTATATCTTATAGATTTTAACGTATATCTTAGCGTATGTCTTAGATCCTTACATTCTGTTTCTTTTTACACTTTATATTTTTGTTATTTTTGGGTGTAACTGGGATCTTGAAGACACAATTTCATTCAACCTCATGTACCACATGTGATGTGAATGACAATAAAGAACCTTGAACCTTAAAAAACAGACAAGAGTACTGTATTTTGTGACTGATGTGATGTTGCGGTAAGCTTCAGTTTCTCAGTCTAATCCAGTACTTACTGTCTTAGACCCGGTATCAATACAACAAAGCTATGCTACATTTAAGGCTTAAATACTACAAACCAAACTGCTCACTTTTTTAATGACCCATTCCATTTTTCCTAGAAATTTAATATTAAAACCTTTTTACGTATGTAACCTAATAAAAGACAAAACAATGATTTTTCTACTAAAAATGTTTTGTCTAAATTGTTTTTATGCTACAACTGAGCTAATAAATTTAGTATAAAATAATGAATGTAAGACAAATTTGAGAAAAATGTGTGAAACCTGTTGAAAACAAAGGACACCTTGCCAAAACCAAAACCAAAAACATTTTGTCAAGATGGATAAGTCCTAGTTATACTAGCATATTTTTCTGTTTATTTTTCACAAGAGACTTTGGAATATGTTTTTTCTGCTCTACAGTATATTTAAAATAAATCACATTATATATTCCAAATAGTAACCCTTGACTTATCAGTTACAAAGTAAATTCAAATGTAATTAAAATCAACACGGTACCAATTTTTACGAAGTCAATAAGAATAAACAGCCTGCTAACCTATGGTACAAATCCTAAAACCAATTTACAAAAATGCATCAAAATTTGCATTAGAATATGAAGTATTGAAAATTTAGTTTGTGCAACTTTGTCAACGCATTGACCTTCATATCAGTGGTTCTAAAAACTGGGGTCTCCCGGGTGTTCACAAGCCAGTGCTTGGAGGTCCGCAAAAAAAAAAAAAAAAAAAAAAGTTTACAAGCATGTACCCATTAAAAAACACCAACATGCAAGAAAGTACATCTACTTTATTCAAAATGTTCTGGGGGAGGACACCCAGACACCCCGCACCACCTGCTATTTGCGCTCCGGCATCAATCGGTTTACAAATGAAGTCTTGTGATGGTGCGACTCCTGCTGTTATGATTCTGTTCAGTTTTATGTAAAGAGTTTTCTGTAATAATTTGAAGAAGTGGCACTACATTTATTATATTCACTGTGTGAACAGGTAACGTTTTAAAGTGTTTTTTTGATATTGTTAATTTTGTAAATAAAGTAATTTTTGGAAGTTGAATTTTTTTTTGGTTAATTGTGTCTTGAATGAAAAATTCCCCATGTTTAAAAGTATAAAAATTGTATTAACTCTATTAAAGAGCAGGTCTTAATGTTACACAAATATTTCTATTGCATTAAAGAGGCAAATTGAAGAAAATTATTTAATAAACAAGAGGGTTATGAGGGGGTCCCTGACACTTTTTCTCCCCATAGGGGTCCCTGAACCCAATAAGCTTGAGAACCCCTGCATCAGATGATGCAAAGTGTGTTTTTACTGTTGTGAATAATTTGACATGTCACAAGAAAAATACAACTAGTAATGTTCAAAGAGAGAACATGAGAAACATAAATGATGAATTTACCTCCAAGTGATACCAAATGTAGGCCTGGGCGAGGGGTACGGCCAGATGTCCTGAGCAGGTTTAGCATTGTAACTAAATACAGGAACTTCTCGGAATCCGCCTCGCCTCGCCAGCACTTTCACGTCGTCATAGGGCAGCACGAAAATGCTCCTCCGGCTGCTCTTGGTGACAAACTTTCGGTAAGAAGGAAGAGCTGTGTCAGAGCGCGTTTTCTTTGTGCGAGAGAATTTGAGAAGTCGCACACAGCCCTTTGTCGACGAGTCTTCCTGGCTCACGGCGATAGACGAGACTGTAGTTTTACCACCAGTGTCAGTTGTTGACTCACAAATAGAGGCAGAGTGCGTTGTTTCCTGTTCCTGCGTCACTACTTCACTCTGGCTGTCTTCTGACTGACTATCGAGTTCAGAGGAAGAGATTTTGGTCACTGTAGTTTTGGTCATGGTAGAGAGGGTAGAGACTGCGCTGCTCTCCGTCGCCGCCACAGGTTTCGTTGATTCTCCGGATGCTTTCAGCTGCATTCTGGATACCCTCGTCTCAGTGGAGACAACCGTTGTGGTGGAAGTCGTGGTCACCTGGGTAATGATGGTCTTGAATTGTTCAGTTGACCCACTGTTACTGTTTTCCTCTGCAAAGTCGTCACTCAGACTGGACTCCTCTGCTGAAGGAATAGGAGAGGGAGCCATTCTTATGACCTTGACCACAGGAGTGGGCTTCATCTCCACATTAAAAGCCGAGGTGCTGTTGTTCTGCAAGAGGCTCAGACCTGGATCCATGTTGTTTTCAAGCCTTGATATTTTAAGAGGGGGTTTGTAGTCCTGGTCCGACATTATTACCTGTTCCTCTACCTCAGAGTCCAAACATGGATCTTTGTCTTTATTCACCAATCTGTTATTTACAGGGGTCAGATCTCCATTTACTAAGGTTTTCAGCTGGGTACCATTTTTCAGTGATACAGCCAGTTTTTGTTCTTCAACTTTACCAATGCTATTCAACTTGGGACCGTCTGTGAGCATGCCATTATTCAAGTTCATTACAGAGTTACTCATGATGCTTTCACCTTCCAGACCATCGTTACCATTTACCTGAGGAGAGACTAGTTTGGTAGTGCCATCAGACACGGTTCCATTGTAGCCAACGTTCTGCATGCAGTCTTGTTTCTCCTCTGGCCCCAAGCCATTTTCCTCTGTGCCAGAATGCACAGAGCTTCCACTTTCTAGATTTTGCTCAACGGCCTTTAAATGAGATGTGGTCGGAGTGTGTTTTTGGTCGAGAATACTACAAAGCGTCCTTACAGAGTCTACATTTTCAGGGTGTTCAGCCTTGGTTACATTTGATGCAACGCAGGCTGTTTGTTGCTCTAAGGAGCTTTGAATTCGCCCATCTTCTGCATCTTTCACATGACCCTCTTGTGCCAAACTTTCTGGACTGGTTTCCTTTGGCCCTGTAGTCCTTTCCTCCATTCCTTGGTGTATGGAGGTAGTTTGATTTAGCAGTAAATCTGAGTTTTCACCAATACCCGTGTTGCAACTACCTTTGTATGTCGAGTCTGAAACAGGGGAAGGAGTGTTAGAGAGCTCAGCAGCACTCTCTCCTTCCTCTTGTCCTCCAGGAGCTCTTGGAGTTTGTGTCGTGGAAGGTTTCTCCTCCACTTCCACAGCTTCCCCCAGTGTGCACTGAGTCTGATTGAGAACGCGGGGCCTGAGCTGTGACTGCGGCCTAACTGGGGTGCTCAAAGCGGGGCCTGTATAAGATGGAACTGGAACTGGCGAAGACAGCAGTGGTTTGGATGCAGAAAGCTGCTGTCTTTGCCTCTCTTCAATCATATGCTGCTTGACTCTGCGCTCCAGCAGGCCGTCCAGCTTTGAGGTCTTCACCTTCTTCTTGTAGGCGATGCGGGTAAGGAAGCCCTTGCTGACATCTACAACATCGTAGTTGAAAGGTCGCTGAGAGTCATCTATTGGTTCCTCTTTCAGGGAAACCTTTTCTTCAATATTGTACTCTGGAGAAAAAAAAATATAAATATGACAGATATTAAAGGTGAAGTAGGACAATTAATAACAGGAATGATAAAGAAAAGCCAATGTCTGACCATATGAATTGCAAATATACAAGTTTTAATTTTAATAAAAAGTAATCCCTTCTGTATTATGATCGCTTTTAGGTTTTTAACATATGGTAACACAGATAAAAAAATTTTAAATGTTATACCTTGCTTTTCTTTTGACGTCTCTTTCAGATCCACTTCCATATTTGCAGGAAACTCATTTGCAGATAACGACTCTGTCTTGATCTCATTGTCATTCAGTTCTTCCTTTGTTTCCTCCACCTTCTCTGTGAAGTTCGCCTCTTCAGTAAGTGGCTTAGAGAGACATGTGAAGTTTTGATCTTTTGCTTCACTGCTTACAGCAGCACTGTCCTGAGTCTCTGGTGTGATTATACTGGGCCGCCGACTCAAGTCCAGCAGAGAACATTTTTTGCCTAATTTAGCATCTTTAGAAAAACAGAAGTAAAGCGTTATTCTCAAAATAGTATAAAAAAACAAGTGCATGGGTAACCAAGCAGCAGAATAAATCTATAACTGAATTGCAAAACCTTTGAAAATATTAACAGAACTGCAAATAAAACAAATCACAAACAAGAAAAGCAAAATTTCAAGAGAGCTTTCCCTGTAAAAAAAAAAACAACAAAAACAAACCAAAAAACAACATAAAACAGGTAGTCCCCAGTTTACGGAGTCATCGGTTTACGGATTTCTGCACTTACGTTCACATCATAATTAATAATTAATATTGTATAAAAATATGGAATTTTTTTATTTTTTTTATTTTACGTACTTTTTTCATGTGTACAGCACATTGTT
>JARVGS010000548.1:18221546-18237655 GCA_031762315.1 Hypsolebias antenori | reverse complement strand
AATGCAGCAGACAAATCTAAAAGCACTAAAACAACAAACTTTCCAGAATCTGTTAAAAGGAATATATCATTTGAAACCCTCAAAGTGCACTCTCTGTACTGTTGACGGGCTTTAAACCCAGACTGAAACGGCTCAGTGATACCATTGTCCTCTAAAAAGACAGGCAAAACGGACGGTTTTATAAACGAAAGGTGCAAACTAACTTTGGATGCTTGTGCTTTAGGTGCAGGTGCAAGTTGGCTGTATTGCTGCTCTTAGTTGCTACCGTTTTATGACAAATGTGACATATAAAGGTTCAGCGGTTCACCTCAGTCATTTGGTTTGAATATGAAGTGCTGCCACACTGCTGCTGTTAGGTTCGACTTTGAAACCAATTCCATTAAAAAAAATTCTCCAATATCAAATAGCATTTCTTTAGTTTGCTAACTCCTCACGGGGCTCTAATGTTGCAGAGGTACGAGATGATGCACCTTGGCTGGCTACCTGACGCGATAGTTCACTCTCCGCTTACACTAAGGAAACGAGAAAGGGAGGGGGGTCAGTGAAGATCACCGGAGTTGAGCCTTTTGTCACCAGTGTCTTCAGTAGAAAGAGAGAAACATGAAGAAATGATAAGGCTGATAAATGAAAATTATCAACCTCATTTTAATTTATTGTGCAATTAATTGATTTATTGTTTATTGTGACAGGCTTAATGCGAAGTACCACTAGCAAAGCTTGGGAATTTCAGTATACCCACTTAAAAGTGCCCAGTGATACGAGCCCATGTCATGTATCATTGCCAATGTGCTCATGTCAACGTCAACACATTTGGAACATTTTATAGACACATTAACAAGTCTGTCTTGTAAATGAGTCCTTGAGACTCAGTGGGAATTAACCTGTGTAAATAACGCGTGAATGAATGAATTAAGTTGGTTCAACTTTGTATGATTAATAGTTCTTACTATTTAAAAATTGAACATGTTTTGCTTTGAAACTATTTTATAAATTCTATAACACGTTTTTTTTTTAATACAAGCCAACTGTTGTACAAAGTTTGTTGTAGATTTATTCAAATAAAAGCATCAGAGAAATGTTTTTGAAATGTTCAATACGCTTATAAATCAAAATAAATTGACAATTATACTAACCAATGTCCTTCGGTTTCTAAGCACAGTATACCCACTACAAAATGTAGAATTAAGTCTACATTAAGTAAGTTTATCTTTAATCTGATGCTACAAAAAGGCCAGAAACACAACTATCATTTGGGCAGGTAATGCTCCAGTGCTGACTGGAGGTCTTCTGCAGCCTTTTGTACTGCAGCTCATCAAGGAGATGGTCCACAGGTGTGGCTTGTTGGTGCCCTCTTGTAACTGCAGGAAGCTGACAGAGCTGAACTTCCACAGAATGTGTGTAGTTAGCAAAGTGAAACAGGAAGTGACATCAAAGGGGAGTGCTTTTAAAATGAGAACTTCCCGGTCTTTGTTCATGGAAACAATATTATTTGAACTCTGACTCTTGTCTCTGTCCGATAGTGACTCAAAATAATCTAAAGGGGAATCAGATTCTTCTCTACGTTGTTAACCGTTGTAGCAATGCTCTGTTTACATGCAGGTGTTCCCCTTTGTCATCACTTCCTGTTCCTGCGCATGCTAAAATCTCAACATCTGTTTGTTTCAGCGGCGTGAAACTTTTTCTGCAAAATGTTGTTAATGTTGTTAATCTCCAAAAATGGTCATTTTTAATGCAAACATTTTATGTATCGAACACTTTAATGTGCAGTTTTGAATGTGGCTATGAACTCAGCCTTTTTGTCTGTAAATTTTCCTCAACAAATCTGAACTTAAACATGTACAGCTGCATGAAAATGATCTGACTCGTCTATCCCAACTGGCTCTACCACAGATTGATTTTCAGTCACTTCAGCTGTTTCTGTTGGTCAATAGTAGTTGGCAGCTGTTCACAAATTTTATTCACAAATTTTGACTTTAGGGAAACGTTAACCACCAATATGATTTAGTTTCTCACATTGGTGGTTGAATGGTCCTCATTATGTTTCAGTGAGTACATTTACCGTATTTTTCGCCGTATGAGTCACACATTTTTGCACAAATTTGCAAGTCCTGCAACTTATACAGCAAAGTGACTAATAAATGTTTTTCCCCCACATGTAGAAACCAATTTAGGTTGAGATCTGACGATTTCATTAATTCTAACATGAAATATATTGAACACTATCATTTTCAGCTGCTAGAGGGTCCTCGAGCAATATGGCAAGCCAAGTGTCTCATTAATAGGTAAAAGTGGCTATTGATGAGAAACTTTGTCTTGCTCCAGAACTTCTGGAGCAAACGTGAAATCAGCTGCATTTTACCGTGCAGCTCAGGCAAAATGCAGCTAGTTTGACAATTTAAGTGCATTTATTAAGGAAAAATTAAACTGAGACACACCTTTACTATAATGTTGAGCAAAGAAATAATTGTTTTTAGGTGGTTGTCTTGTTAAACTTTGAAGAAATGCACATCGAGTTCTTCCTCTGCGCGCTCCCGCAGCCGTGAATTGATTTTTGAAATGCAGCTGATTTGACCATTAAAGTGCATTTATTAAGTAATCGTTAGACTGAGACACACCATTACTATAATTTAGAGCAAACAAATAATGTTTTTAAGTTTTCATCGTGTAAAATTCTTGCTAAAGTCCTCCCGTGCACACTCCCGCGGCCGTCATTTGACAGCCAATTGATTTTTGGCACAACACCGGCTCACGTTTCCGATTGTCAGCGGTGACACTTACAAACACAACGCGTCAGTGATGATGCACAATAGATGCGACTTATATGGCGAAGCGACTAATTTATGTTTTTTTTCCCACTTTATTAGACATTTTTGGACTGATGCGATTTAAAAGGCGGTGCGATGTGTACAGTGGCAAGTATGATAATTACTTCAAAACAACAAATTACAAAGAAAATGCAAAATTTAGAAACAAAAACAAAATTGTAAAAAATGTACAATTTCTTTGCTTTTAATTTTACTTGGTAGATCAAAAATAGTGCTTTTACTTTTAGAACAATTCTTTGAAACTTGGTCAATTTCAGATCTCTCCATTCATCCTCAAACACACAAGGACGTTCTAAAACTAAAACTCTAGAACAGATTTGACCTTTAAATACACTGTCAGTCTTCATATATGTTATATGTATTTGTTTAGACACTAATAAAATCTGAAATTGCCCGTAGGCTCCTGTTCAGAATCTCACAATCAATGTTTTTTGACATTTAAAGGGGGATGGGTGCATGCACATGGGAATGCACAGGCATTTTATTTTGTATGCACGTATACAAGGTTGGTAAAATTATATTAAACTCTGGTTCTAAACAGCATATATATACATATACATATATATATATATATGTGTGTGTGTGTGTGTTTTAATACAAAGTAAATATGTGCATGCACTGTGTGACTGTAAATGTCTGAGCCTCATTTTAAATGTCTTACACATTTACAATTGACGTATACTGAGATTAGGACAATTTACACTATAATTTAACTAAAAGTGTGGTAGGTTTGACAATCCAAAGTCATTTTTGATCTGTTTAAAAATAAATAAAAAAAACTTGTAATGAATCACCAAAAAAAAACATCATATTTTTGTGTTCTGCTGCTTCACCAAACAAACAAACCTCTTTATTGCAACACAATCAACGCTGCATTTGGTGAATACACCAATACACTTCTGAACTACCAATCCCAACTAATGGAGGGTAATGTGAATGGATGTATTGACAGCTTGCACACAATAAGAATAAATCAATAACAACTTCTTCAAACGCAGGTATGCTTTAAAATAATAACTGGGTTTTAAAAAGACCATGAACTCTATAAAAATGCAAACGTTTGCATAAATGTGGCCTATAATCTTTGGAACTGGGATGTTTTGGCACTAATGACCTATTGGAAAATTGAGCAGGCCTTCTGAACAGTCGATGCAGCGTAAAGCACAGCAGGGGAGGCTCAGTCAATAAGAACATGTACCCAAACTGACAGACTGATGCATTCCCATAATATCCTGGAAGAAATGGACCTCTTCCTTCTTTTATGTCTTGTTTTCGTGTGCGAGAGAGAGAGAGCGAGAGCGTGTGAGGCTACTGATAACCGGTTTCCTTGAGAGCCCAGAATAAAAATGTTTGTTTACCTCCCTCGCAACAAATTATGTGCCAGCTTTGATTGGAGGTCTGTCTGCCAAATGCCACTTCAATCAGCAATCAGCAACACCAACGCTGTGGCTGTTTCTGGTCTGAAGGCCGCTAAGTGTTGCTCAAAGTGTCTGCTGTTTCTGTCTGGGAAGTCTAACCCGTTTGGGATGGTGGCAAGAAAAACACAGGCTGCTCATTCTTCCTTTTTTTTTAATTACACCTCGTGATGATTACGCAGATGTTTTATCTGGTGATCGGTTCACGAAAAGCAGATGACGTCAGATCAGTGGAGCTTTTTTCTATTTGTCTGTTGACTAACAGATGGACAGCACTGACTTCAATAACTAAAGCCATAGTTTTACACACAGGTGTTGCACAGTGTGTAGCACTCAACGTGTGTGTTGTTGGAAGACTGTAAGTTTCTACCACACCAAATTATAGCTCAGTCTTTGTAAAATAAGCTTATAGCCATTGCTGTGCTTAGCTGTGGCAGCCATCTTGAATAGGATTGACTTCATAATTTCAGCAGTGATGATCCAGACCCCAGCCTGTGGTTGGGGACTTCACTGAACGGTGTGTCTTTTTAAAGTTACCGTATTTTCTGCTCTATAAGTTGCAGGTTTTTTTGCATAATTTACATACCCTGCGACTTATAGGCCAAAACAACAAATTTATGGATTTTCCCCCATATTTATAAACCAACTTTTGGCTGAGATATGACGTTTTAATTCATTTTGACTGAAATTTTTTAGTAGTACCACTTTCAGCCAATTGATAGCAGCACAGTAGAAGTAGCTGTATGGCATGCTGTTGTATCATGTAATAGGTAAACGTGGCTATAATGACAAATTCAAAAAAGTTCAAAACAAAAACAACTGGACTTTATTATACTTTATTGTTTTTTTTTCTTGAAATTTTGAATTTACTGTGTCCTGGATGACTGAGAATCTTTACCAGCTATTAATGACACAATTGGCTTGCCATATAACCCCCACCTTCGTTCTGCTTGCTACTTGGACCGACTGTCAAACCAGCTGCACCGCCCCGGCGAAATGCAGCTAATTTGTCTATTACAGTGTGTTTATTAAGCAAATGTTGGACTGAGACACACCTTTGATATAATCTTGAGCAAACTAATAGTTGTTTAGGTGCATTTCTTGTTAAAATTTTGAAGAAACAAGCCACGTTCCGCCTCCATTTTTCTTCCCTTTGTGTGCTCCCGGTAGCACCGAGGCAGCAAAACCATTTTTGAAATTCAGCTGATTTGACCATTAAAGTGCATTTATTAAGCAAACGTTAGACTGAGACACACATTTAAAATAATTTCGAGCAAACAAATAATTGTTTTGAGGCATTTGTCTTGTTAAATTTGCACAGCGACTCGTCGCGTACACGCGTTTACTTCCGCGTATTGGGTTTCGAAATTAGCTGATTTGACTGTCAAAGTGCATTTATTAAGCAAACGTTAGGCTGAGACACACATTTAATATAATTTTGAGCAAACAGTTGTTTTTAGGCGTTAATCTTGTTAAATTCTTGTTAAAGTCCTCCCGTGCACGCCAACTGGCAGCCCATTGATTTTTGGCACAACACCGGCCCACATTTCTGGGTTGTCAGCTGTGACGCGTAACAAACTTGACACGTCAGCGGTGACTCATAATAGATGCAACGTATATGGCGAAGCAACATATTTATGGATTTTTCCACTTTATTAGACAAATATGGACAGATGCAACTTATAGGGCAGAACAACCCGAACGGCAGAAAATACGGTAATTATTTATAAATGAAACTGTATGTCCAATTAAGTGTGACCATTTGGTTTATGGATTCACAAAGCCACATGAAACAAACCTGATCCAGTCTTGGAGATCTGAAGCCGTGCTTTTGTGGGAAAGCATCCTGGGAATATCGTAGGTAAAGAAACTGCAGGTACTGGAGGAAAAGCTGATCAGATAATGAAAACAACAACAGCTGTTATTTACGGAAGCCAAATTTATCGCCTGGTTTAACGTAAAGGCAGAAATCTGAGCAGTCGTTACTCACAATGACATGTTGAGAGGAGAGATCCTTTAGGTACGGGAGGAGAAAAGTATCGCTGTATGCAGTCTGCAGGACCTCATTTCTATAACGCTTACGTTAAGATCTCTTCTCAAACCATCACACAACAGTTTGACCACAACGTGCAGCAAAAACAAACATGTCAATAAGAAGGATACATTAAAGCAGCTTTATGGACTCCTAACGGACAAACTGGTTCTGGTGGATTTTTAGCAATTTTGGTGGATTTTCCTCTTTTCTGTTGGCCACTGGTGGCGTCAGACTCATCTTTTTCACAGGAAGTTGGACTAAAGCCGTTCTGCAAGCCAGCCTGGCTTCGCTCTGTTGAGATTATAGTTTCCATGAAAGAGACACTTTCAGGCTCTAGATTCAACTTCTCTGCATCGACATCTGGTAAACTGTAAAAAAAAAAAAAAAAAAAAAAAAAGGTTATACTATTTAACAATGTTAAGTCAGGCCTTCAGGATGGTGTCTTTCTTTCTTTTTTTTTTTTTTTGAGGCGTTTCGTCCTTCATCCAAACAAACTCAGTCCAACAAGCAGCAAACACACGTAGTGGACCAACCAGTTTTATGGTGATAAGATGGTTTACAACTACTACTTACAACTTCTACAGCTATTCCTACTTGGTGGTTATTCACTTATCGCGGGGCTTCAGGGTACAGGTACCTGATTAAATAAATGTTAATAAAAAATAATAATAATAAAAGGATCCCCCGCGATAAACAAGGGACTACTGTAAACAATTTTACCTATGATGAGTAGAAATTTCAATACTTGTTTGTGATAAAAACAAAAAGACAATATAGCAAAGGAATCAGATGAAAGACATTATCGTTTGTTGTTTTTTTTTTACCTGATAAAAGCCTTGAGGCAGGTGCAGGTGATGGCCTCTGGGATGTCAGGGAAGAACTGTAAGCAGAGCTGACACAGAAAATAATCCTTCTTCTCAAGGGCCAGAGGCAAAAGATCAGGACAAACGCTGTTGGGCGTGAAGAGACACACGTTACATTTAACACAGTTAACCTGCTCTTCTGTTACGAGTAATATCTTTACAAGAGTAAACGACGACTCAGCGTTTTCCACAGCGAACAATACATTTTGTCTTTATCAAGAATAAATCTTGATTCACCCTCCTGATTACTGACCTGTGATAAAGGCACTGAGTGTGCACAAGCAGTGCTAAGGTGTTGGAGCAGTAAAACCCCGGGTCAGCGAAGCTCCGAGACACAAGAATGGCCGCCATCTGTCCCACCAACGGCTGTACGTCCTGCCTGGACAAGAGCCCTTCTACCTCTTTTTGGACCTCCTTGGCTGGTGCTGTCTGCAGGAGTCAAAAAACATTTTCTGTTTCTGACAAATATGGTAAACTTTTTTTTTTTTCTCCTCAAATTTGTAAGGCGGCAGAATGCAAATGATGTTATTGAAGATTTTATTTTTTTACCTTGATCAGTTCTAGTACTTGGTCAGTTGTTAAAATAGGAACTGACTGGGTTCTACGTTGCGTCCTCTATATTGAAAAAGAGACAATTATAAGAGCTTAAATGTTTTACTCTGAAGCAGAAATAAGTTATTTCAAAAGCCATTTTTAAACAAGAGACTCAAAAAGGTTAATTAACTTTAAAAAACATACCGCATTTTTCGGCGTATAAGTCACACTTTTTTTTGCATAACTATTTTTTTTAACCATATTTATAACCCAATTTTTGGCTAAGATCTGACGTTTTCATTCATTCTGATGTGGAAAATATTGAACACTACCATTTTCAGCCTCTAGAGGGCCCTCGAGTTATATGGCAAGCCAAATGTCTCATTAATAGATAAGTGTCTATTAATGAGCCACTTGGCTTGCCAAAGCAGGCACCTTTGTCTGCTCCGAACTACTGGGGCAAATGTCAAATCAGCTGCATTTCACCACGACGCCCAGGTGAAATGCAGCTGATTTGACCATTAAAGTGCATTTATTACAGAAAAGTTCAACTGAGACACACCTTTACTATAATATCAAGCACAAAAAATAACTGATTTTAGGTGTTTATCTTGTTAAATTTCAAAGAAATGCACAGCGAGTTCTCCCTCTGCACGCTCCAGCAGCCGCGAATCGCTTTTGAAATGCATCTGATTTGACCGTCAAAGTGCATTTATTAAGGAAAAGTTAAGCTGAGACATGCCTTTGCTATAATTTAGAGCCAACAAATAATTGTTTTTAAGTATTAATCTTGTTAAATTCTTGTTAAAAGTCCTTCCGTGCATGCTACGGCAGCTGCCAATTGGCAGCTAATCAATTTTGGCACATCACCGGCTCACGTTTCCGGGTGGTCAGCGGTGACGCATAATAGATGCAACTTATACAGTGGTGCAACATGTACGGTATTGCTTTCACCATCTACCTCTTAATTTCATATACATTTGTATACTGTATTTAGCTAATTCTACACTTCAAACTCAGAACTGGAAATCAGAGTTTTCTATAAAAGTGGTATAAGTTGTCACAATTAATTTGGCTTTTTGATTTTCTGTCCGTCTACATTAGAGCTGCAGATGTGACGGGACAATAAATCTAAGAAGCCAATTAAGATAATCCAACTTACAGTCTTCTTGGTCTCCACCGTTTTAGGAGGTAGAACATTTTCTCCATGCAGGATGTTGTTCCAAGATGGCACCAAAACTGTACGCTTTGAATCTGGTTGTTAAAAACAGAATGCAAAGAACACAAACGGTTTCCATGCTGACAATTATTAATATACTATTTCAGAATGAACTGACTGTGCTACATGATTATACTCAGACAACACAAGTATTCGTGCATCATCTGTTTTATAAAGCTGCAATAAGTTATCACAGCCGCCTTCTTTCACCTTACCTTCGGTCTTGACCTGCTTTAGCTTTCCCAGAGCAGAAGCCAGGGAAGATTGTGGACATGCAAATGGGATGACAGAGAGCGTTTTTCCATGTGGAATAAATAACTTGTTTGAAAAAGTCCAAAGCTACACAAGAAGAGAGAAAAATGAGCAGAGATTAAAAAGGTATAAGTACTGTAATGAATTCAAGACTGTTGTAGACTACAACTAGTTTGTTACTGGGGTTTGTAAACTGCTATATAGTCGTGAGGAGAGGTAGTGAGCCTCCTCACAGTGGAGAGCAGACGTGATGCTCTACCAAAGTCATACAGTCCTCCATCAGCATGCAGCAGCTGGGAGGACAGGGAACCTTGGCCTGTTCATAACTAAATTCAGTCAGTGATGAATATTCCTGGGCCAGTTTTACAATCAGTAACTCGACTAAAAGTCTCCAGCTTTACTGCTACACCACCATTTCATAAAACAGAAACATAAAATTTTAGAAGTCAGATACAAATAAAACATAGCTGGATTCTAACAACAAATTTCTACCTGTCCGTAGAGTTTTCCTGCCATTTCTTTCCCGGCTTGAAGTGTTTGAAAATTTGTATTCCAGATGCAGAGATAATCTGAAACAGCAAAAAAAAAAAAAAAAAAAAGAGATAATTAAGAACTGGAGTCAGGACATGAGTCAAATTAATCCTTAAGACTCCTACAAGCTCCTCTACTTGAAGGCTAAAATAGTGTTAGCTAGGCAAACAGTTTGAATAAAGACATTTCAATTATAACCAATAGAAAACGCAAACATAATCCAAAACTACTGTCTGAATAGCATGATTTATCAATAAAAATTGAGGTAAAAAGTTAAAGAGTCTTATTGGGAGGATATTTACTGTTAATGAACCAAGTGCAGCGGCTTGTTGGGGACTGCCTAGTATGAGGCAGCCACCTATTATTATCCACCTGTCAAGGGTTTCTTAACTTTATATCTTACTCTTCTATCAATTTAACGCAGCCCAAACCACAACGTGTACCCCCGCAAATGTTATATCAAAACGACCAGCTCAGTACCGTGATGTGTGCTATTAATTTTACAGGCGTTTCAAGTTGCCATGGCGACATAATTTGCAATCAAAGACACCGTTTTATCCGTCATTTTTCACAGACTGGTTGCAAATCGAATATCCAAGATGGCCACCTTAACGAAAAAGGAAAAATACTGTAAATCAGCCATTTGTTGAGATGTTAAGCTGACATTTGGTGTGGTAGTAGCTGAGAGCAGGGCCCCATAAATAATGAACAAAAAAAATCCAAGATGGCCACCATGGTTTAAAAAAAAAAAAAGACTAACTCGTTGATATTTTGTCATTTTAGGCTGAAATTTGGTAGCTGACAGCGAAACTCAACACATAATACAGTACTGTTAAAATCAAAAATTTAAAATGGCCGCCACGTGGCAGTCCCTGTCAGTTTCTCCAGGAACTTTTTAGTTAGGAACTCAAACTCATTAGCAAAACAGCACAAGTTTAAAAGGCAATTTTTTTATGTGATTACGATCAATTTTCCTGCGTTTACCTTTACCGGGTCCAGCAGAGGGGTGCGGAACGCCCACCACAGCTACATGGGCATCATCCAGGATAATGGCTGAAGCTGCTGCCAGCAGCTCCTCACCCACAGGAATACTCAGCAGCAGACTACGTGGGAGCTGAGGCAGCTTGGCCCCTTCTTCAGCTCTTGGACCCCGAACAGAGATTAAACTCTGGTACACATGACCATTAGGGTCTGCACGCCACAAAACCAGAATAAAAGAGAAAAGGTTACAGTGACTAAAACGGCTTAGCTTATTCGTTACATAGACAGGCTGAATTTATCTGCTTCTAAGTTTCTGCTGTCATACAAAAACAATAAAGAGGGTTTTGGGAAGATTTTTACAGCTTACACAGATAGAGCAAGCTGATGTATTTATTCTTGTAGGAGGCAGAGAAGCTGAGCGGGGAGAGGCCCGGATCGTCTCTTTCCAGACGGTACTTCTGTACAGAGTTGGGGTTCAGTCTGTGCAGGTAAAGGAAATGTTCTCCTTTCTGTGAACAGAGACAAACAAACAGGCTTTTAAAACCATATACAAATAAACCAGTTACAGTGTCTGTTGTTACAATACTCAGGACTGAACAGTGAATAAATAGTGTTAAATTATTATTTTTAAATATGAATGTTTCTGTTCAGTGCCCTGAGATGACTTCTGCTGTGACTTGGCACTTTATAAATAAACTGAATTGAACTGAACAGTGCAACAAAATACAGGATATGCATGTTCATTTTTATATTATTAAGTTCTTACTACTAATATTTTTACCAGTTCAGTTGTGAACATCAGCAGCTGTTGTGTTTCAGCCACTATGCTTGTGCTCCACCTACAAAAAAGAAAAGAAGAAGCAACAATACATAAAACAACCAGAAAAGCAGTTATCAAATCTGCCCAGCAACTCTGAATTGATCTGGAAGTGACTCAAAGGAGACGTGTGTGGAAAATAAACTACGAGAATGAAGGTCTTTATACATCCATATCGTTCAATGATGGGCAAAAAAAATAAATATATATATCAGCTCATTGTATCATGGTACACACCTGACAGCCTCATCCTGAGTCAGGACCTCCTCTATGGGCTGCTGGGGAGCAGAAAGCAGTGAGTCCATCAGTCTCACAGCTCCCCTCTGAAACAAAACCACAGGTTCTCCTCCTTGTGCACAGAGTACCACTGAGACATCTGCCGACACCTGTTTTTTTTTTTTTTTTTTTTTTATAAAAAGGACAGATGAGGTAGAAGTTAGACCACATCTAGTCAGTTAACAGCAGTTGTGGGCATGGACAGCACTGTTTTGGGTTGGTTAGTACACTATGAATAATTTTAACAGCGAGGGACATGCTAAAATCAAAATAACACTTAGTTTGGGTCCTATAAGATTATAAAATACAAATGATAAGGATAAGAGTATCTGAAATGGAACAGAGCAGAAAATTCATTTTCAAAATGTGTGCAATGCACTTTACAATAAAAATGATTTTTTTCAAGCTTTCTGCAATTATTTAATTATTCCCCAATAAAATAGGTTATTCACTTCATTCATAAATAAATAGAGTTTTATTGTACTGTATTCAAACTTACTGTTGCTTTGAAGGCCTTGTCTAGTACGACATCATTTTCATTCCAAATTCTTATCACCTGAAATGCAATGAGAACATTTGGTCAATCCAAAAATCAAACTCATGCCGACAACTTTTAACTTCATATTGCAGAATAAAACAGAACAGAAACAGCCTTTATTGTCCCACGGATGGGAAACTTGAGTGTAACACAGCAATAGATAAAAGGACTCACAAAAAGTTCCTGAAAATGTAAAAAAAAAAAAAAAAAAAGTATACAGTATAAAGAAATATGTTGTAATGCAACATGTTGAATGCAATCTGTCCAGAAGAAGGATTAAATCATAATCTGTTATTCATTATTATAGCTAGAAGTTGCTTATCTTTGACGTAAGCTTTGGTGCGGTGTGGTTAGAAATGTTACCCAAAAAATAATAAAAAATCCCAAAGTTTCCAAACTGGATTAAAACTCATTTTATTGAATGCAGATAAAAAAGGCAAATAAAATAATATCAATTAGTTAAATTAGTTGAGAAATAATATGGCAATTTTAAGAGGAATGAAAAGATGCTAATTTCTCCTGTGACTCAATCAGATCATCCTGATTCCAGAAACTCAAAAAAACAAAAAAACAACAAAAAAAAAAAAAAAACACTGTCAGGTCAACAGATAGTAGGGATGCACGATATTGGATTTTTGGCTGATATCCGATATGTTAAAACTTATTTAGACTATAACTGATACTAATACCAATTTTTTCCCTAGACCTACTTACAGAGACTACATAGCTTTCTCTGCTGTGGAATTAAAATACTACATTATTCTTCATAGTCTTAGTCAGTTTGGCCTGCTACCAAAGACAGATGCCAAAAAGGGGTTGGAAAAGATGCAACACTTTAACTTGGATTATGTTTAATGTCAAATTCATTCATGACATTTACCTTCTCTAACACGAGGACAACGCTCCAACAGTGCAAATTTGTACATTTTTACACATCTAAACTCAACCTGTTCACAAACGACAAGTGAAAAGTGCATAAGTAGTAGTGCCTTAATTGATATACTTGACCGTTTCTTAAATAAATAAATAAAAACTTAAAACAGAAGCTTTTTTAAATCAGTGAGGGGTTTTTTTGTTTTGTTTTTTCGATGGAATGACTGATGTCCAATATGCATCCCTAACACATAGCTATGAACGGTGCTCAGAACGTATAAAGAGATTCCTACTTGTAAAGGATCCTGTAAGTCTGGTGTGTAAATTTTGATTGCTGGAATCTGAGCCACATGCGTGAACTCACCTGTCCCAGTGATCAGGAACTGTATGTAACATATCCAGTTTAGTGCTGCACTGGTTTTATTAAAATGGCCAATCTGTAAACGTTGGCATGATGATAGAAAGCGGACAATGTTTCGTGAACCCAAAGCTTCCTGTCAATATTGTCATTGCTGAACAGTGAATAAAGTTACCTTGTTGTCTGACACCGCGACATACTCCTTAGTTTTAGTGTTGTAGACAGCTGGACAGGTGAGAGTTTGTCCCTGTCTCACCGTCCAGCTGCCCAGGGGCTTCTGGTCTGACACCTGAAAACAAGACATGCCAGTAAATAACTTTGCACTGGAGTATATTTGAAAGTTGACGTTCTGCAAACGCTACACACAGAAAAGCAACACATTTTATTAGCTAAGTTTCAGTTCAACGAAAACACCTAATCCGTGCATGTGTACAGCCTGCTCATTATTATTAGCCTTGAGGCTAAATATGTCATAAAAATGTAATGAATTCGTTTCACTTATATAACTTTTTGGTTTAATAAATGAGCACTATGTCTGTTTTATCAAAATGTTTTGGACAAGGCACTGTTGTTGTTTGACGTGTTAGATGCTAACACGAGTTCATAACGATTAGCTAGCCGGGGCCACACAGGTTTCTTTAACCCGAAGCCTAAATGTTACCTTGTACAGAGTCACAGATCTGGATGAGTCGGTGACGATGACATGGTCGTTGTCTCGCTCCTCTTCGATTCCTCGTATACCTGAACATAACCGATTTTGAGCCGGAACAAGTCCGCACAACGTGTAGCCCTCACACAGAGTAGCCATGCCGAACTAGGAGGTGAACGTGAATCTCGAAGAATCTCGCGAGAGGCGCCGCTCAGCGTTCAGGAGTAACCTATAAATTCCGCAAGGGGGAGGTGTTGAGCTTAAACTGGTAGAGTCATGACAATGTTGTGGACTCTGGTTCGAGTCCCGATCAGTTGGAAGGGCGGAATGGGACCAAATTAAATAAATAAGTAATATTGAATAATTAATTAAATGATACATTTAATTGTTGCGCATTTATTTATTTAATTTTGTCACATTCCACCTTCCAAATATCAGAGCTTAGTTTTGTTCTCTTTTTTCACTCCTCACAGTCCTCACCTTCTTCTACAGGTGTGCAGTGGAGAGCATCCTGTGCTCCAGCATCAACGTGTGGCATGAATGCTGCACAGAAGCCCATTGGAGTCAGCTTCCCCACCATCACAGACATCTACTCCTGTAGATGCAAGAAGAGGGCCACCTGCATCATGAAGGACCCCACTCACCCAGCACACACACTTTTTGCCCTGCTCCCCTCCGGCAGAAGGCTAAGGAGCATTAAGTGCAGAACCACCAGGCTGATGAACAGCTTCTACCCAGAGGCTGTTAGACTCATAAATCTCTAACCAGGAAAAATTACTGTGAAAAAAAAAAAAAAAATGTGACAAGTCACTGTAATGTACTTGGTTGCTGATGTGTGCTGCTGACTATCCATGCTGCTGATCTCAGGCTGCTGATTATTTTGTGTTGCTGTGTTCATTGGTCCTCATCTGCTCACACAGACTCATGTTCGTGCTGCTGTTGTTTTGGGATATTGTTTTTGTACCATTAGTACTTAGTGTATTCTTAGTTTAGTGAATGTAGTATATTCTTAGTTCATGACTTGGAGTTTACTAATGTTTTACTTTACAATTCGTGCTTTTGTTGGATGTAACTTGGACCCTGTGAACATAGTTTCGTCCCACCTCATGTACGACGTGTGGTGTGTATGACAAAGAAATCTCTCTCACTCTGACTCCTCCATAGCCCTAAAGAACCACAGTTCCTCATACGAGTCTCCCTGTTCCCCTTAAGACAATGTGTCCTTGAATAGAGTATTGAAATGCCAGCTAACCTCCTCTCTTTACCCCCCTCGCTTTGCAACTGCGCTGCCATCTGTCCTTAGCATGGCTGCCTCAGGGGCCCGGCTACAGTCAGGGCACACAGCTATCAACTCTCAGGGAAAAAGTGAGGAGCAGAAGGGCCAGAGCAGTCCACAATGACATAAAAGACAATGACTGGAGCAGAAATTATGATTAGAGGTGGACAGGCATGTTTGAATACATAGAGAAAAATTATAAAATGACTTGATAGGTGGCTAAAGAGACAAAGTATAATTTTAATGAACATGATCGGCTATCTGACATATCACTGCAATTCTTTTTACACAAAATGTGAAATGTGTAAACTGCAGATTAGGATGAATCATATGTATTCACTGATATTCACCTCACTGACATTCAGCAAATCATGAATCATAAAATCACCAATGAAAAAGACCTATCTGCTTTTCAGTACAGTATACTGTATTTAAGCCTTATGTACCAATCTCCAGACAAAAAATAATTAGGGTGGAAGAAAAAAATGAGTGCTGAGAAGAGGAAGGTCACGTCCTTGTTTCCCCCCCACTTTTGTCCATACAGTATTTATTTTTCATAGAATTACAGACTTCTTTGGAAAGGCAAAAATGGAGGTACCGTACATAGTTTGTTCTAAAAAAACAGGATCTTTTATTTCACGTCCTACACACACACACACACGCACAC
>JARVGS010000548.1:18211434-18221446 GCA_031762315.1 Hypsolebias antenori | reverse complement strand
CAGATTTGCAAGTAAACAACGAATTAGCCAGTGCAGAACTTTTACTTCCGGTTCATACCGGAAGTAAGTCCCATAATTGTTTGACCCTCCCAGGAATAAGGTGGATATTGTTCTGTTGTTTGGTTTTATGCTGTTAATAAAGTAAAAAAATAAAAATAAAAATAAAATCTTTCTGTTTGGCTTAATGTAATTCCTTTTTTCAAATGTCATTACATTTTTTTACAAAGTAATTCCATTTTTTTCCTAATGTATTTCCATTTTTTTCAAATGCAATTACATTTTTTTTTCTCCAAATTTTGATCATCTAAACCTTAGGGCCACCGTAGCTGTAGCCCATTAGCTTCAAAGTTCGATGTATTGTGGGCTCAGGGATGGTATTCTGAAGATCTTACTTGAAACAAGTGGTTATTTGAGCTATTGTTGCCTTTTTTATCATCTCAAACCAGTCTGCCCAAGGCATATCCCTCCACACATTTGCTGCTGACTGAATATACTCTCTTGTTTAGGCCATTCTTATTAAACCCTACAGACGTTTGTGGGTAGAAGTGTCAATAGATCAGCAGTTTCTGAAACAATTAGACCAGCTTGTCCATTTCCAACAACCACGCCAAATCCCTTCTTCTCCATTCTGATGTCCTCTTCACCCCAGCTAGATGCCCAAAGCATTGAGTTTCTGCCATAATTGTGTTAACAAGCAATTGAACAGGTGTATCTAATAAAGTGGCAGGTCAGTGGTATTTAATCGAGACAGGGTGACTAGAAAGAAGATGAAAAGTGCAGGTCAATAAATCAATCTAGTCTGAAACGGATGGTGCATTAAACACGACAATTACTTGTACAGAAAACAAGTGAAAATCCATATTTTACATACAAACAAACCTAAAATGTTTTCTTGTGTGCAGAATAAGGGATGTGTTTATTATCCCCTTCAACAGCCTTTAAACTATAAAGTAAACAGAGCAGAAAATTGAGCTGAAAATCAAATCAAACGCCACTAAAGCATACGTCTTGTAGACAATTCTTTCAAGAGGTAATAACCAGTGGAGTTTTATTATTATTATGAGCTTTTTGTTCCACACAGCAACTGTTTGTGAACGCCAAACACCCCCCAGAACAACTTTTCCATTAAGAACTGAACAAGTGTCACCTGTCTTGAACCATACAGTGAACGCCTGTGGAGGAACAAGAGTGGCAAAAAGGGAAAGCTTCTTGATGTAACCCTCATCAATCACATCACCGATCGTTGGATGGGCCAAGGCGAAGATGTGGATGCCTCGTGTACACATCAGCTTAAGTTAAAAGAGTGTGATATAATTAGGTGACACCTGTAGGGATTTGCTCAGGCATGCAAAGCAGTGTTCGTGTTTGGCTCGTGTTTTCCTAGGTACAACAGATGAGGCTGTCATATTTGCCGAGGTGGTGCCTGAGAAGGAGGAAGGCAATTATGAGCTGTGCACCAATGCAATCCTCGTGAAACCGTATGGGCAATCAACCATGGAGTGTCTGTCGTGAGGCAACGCTGGGACTGAACAGTTATTTGTGGGTTGTGGCTCACGTTGACAATTGCTTGTACACAAACACGCTTCTGGAAAGTTGCACAAAAGAATGCTTTAACGTGCATGACTTGACTATTTCAGCTCATCATCTTCTTTAATCTAAACATTATCCAAGATGCTTCAATGCACACCATTGTCATCGTAAGGTTATTAAAAATTAGGTTTGTGTCAAGTTCAGTGCAGAGCAAACTCTCCAATCATCTCAAATTAACAACCTTTATCGACCTTTCGCCACAGCCAGTAAAATATCTCATGAACCACTGGGTGGATTTTACTGAAACTCTCAAACATCAGATCAGCGAGGTATGACTGTTGAGTAAAAATCTAGAGTTAACTTTCTGGAGTCATCTCAATTCAATATGGCCACCACAACCAGCTGAACTTTGGAAAGACAAAAATGGCAGGTTTGGTAGTAACAGAGTCATCACCAACCTATGCTAGAAGAGCTAACGGATCACACAATAACTGTATTTGAAGCTTAGCCACGAACTATCAGTCAACTCTGCCTGTTTGCAAAATATCTCATGAACTTCGGAAAGTGGTCTCAGATTCATTCAAAATGGTCACCTCAGTCAACAGGATAAACTTTGGAAACACAAAATAACTAGAATTCATTCATTTTGACAGATATTTAGACTAAATATCAGTGTGGTCGTGGCTGTGTCTCCATATTGTGCAACACTTTTACATTAAACTTTGGCATTAACTGTTGGCATCAACCATTTTTGACTGTTAGCAAAATTTTTCAACCACTGGACAGATTTTCTTGTAATGTTTATGAAGTAATCACTGGACTCAACAATGGTTAATTTTTTTATGTCATCCTGATTCAATATGGCTGCCACAGACATACAATCTTACCAAACACATAAAAAGCTAAAACTCAAATTTACAAATAAAACTAATCTGATAGTAGCAGAGCTTTATCCCAACACATACTCTGAGCTCTGATTGCATGAGAACACACTATACGTGTGTTTGTGCAACATCCTTTCTTTCCTTCAATATTTGACCAAAATAACATTTCTTAACATACATTGATCTTAGTTTAAATTTTGGGGACAAAATGCAGTAGGTGTAAGGCAATCCTTTCCTAATATTAAGAGAAAATGGGAAGTGAAGTAGGAAAAAAAAACTTTGAAAACAATGTTTCAGGATTACATTTAGCCAAACTCAGAAGGTTGGTTGAATTTGGATATGGGCCACCTGCATCATGAAGGATCCCACTCACCCAGCACACACACTTTTTGCCCTGCTCCCCTCAGGAAGGAGGTTAAGGAGCATTAAGTGTAGAACCACTAGAATGAGGAACAGCTTATACCCTGAGGCTGTTAAACTCATGAATCTCTAACCAGGATTATCACTGTGAAATATCACATCATGTTTCTGCTGATCTGTTTCATGTTGTTCATTCATACTCATTTGCTCACACAGACACATGTTCATGCTGCTGTTCGGCGTATTGTTTTTATGCTATTAGTACTTAGAGTATTTTTAGTTAATGCTTTTCTTAGTTCGCATCTTAGATCTTATTACTGTTTTTCTTTTACAGTTTATTGTGGGATGTAACTGGTACCCTGCGTACATAATCTCGTTCCACCACATGTGGTGTGTATGACAAATAAATCTCTCTGACTCTGGTTTTTTATTTCCACTGCTGTCAAACCTGACTGTTGCATGGACAATACTGGTGTTCTCGCTGCTGTAACACTAAACATTTTGTTTCATTTTGAGTTGTATTCTGCTCTGTTTGCCACTTGTGTCTTCCAGTTTCACCATCTTCAAGTTCAATAATCTTTATTATACCCATGGGGCAATTTGTTTCACAGTCAGTAGGCACACAGAAACATCCATACAAGACATTGAGACATTAAAATAACAGTACAGAAATCATCCTTGTTCAGTGAGAAGCCTGATCGCTACAGGGATGAATGGGTTTTTAAGTCTGTTCATCCTACATCTGGGCTGCAGATACCTATGTCCAGATGGAAACAACCTGAACTCACCATGGAGTGGGTGATCAGGAGCTGCCAGAATCAGCCTGGTCTTGTTCACTGATCTTGTCTTGTATAGCTCAGTGAGGTTCTGTGGGGCTTTATCAGCAGTTTTGCTGCACATCCTGACAATCTCTGAGAGTTTGTTCCTGTTGTGCATGTCAAAAGTCCAAACCAACAGACAAAGATGAACGTTAAAAGAGACTCACTCAATTAAACATTCTCATTAAAGTAGAATTAACGTTAAACCCACAGAGCTGCCAATAAAAACACATTCTCTGGTGGGCCTTTTTACAAAGGGAGTTCACATGTACAGCAAAGGTCCGTTTGTCATTAAGAACAGTTCCCAGATATTTATATTGATGCACCACCTTAACAATGTCACCATTAATGACCACAGGAGTGGCAAGAGTCTTTTCTAAAGTCAATGACCATCTCATTTGTCTTAGAAAGGCACTTTTCTGTACGTTTAATAAAGGCAACAAAGCAAATATTTGTTTAAACCAGTATATTGTCATCATAGCTGTGCATTAATTATGTATTCCCTTAGTAAATTTATCAAACATATGTAAACAAACAACATAATGGTTGGTATTTGATAGTTAAATTTGTGTTGTTTTATATTAAAAAAATAGTCCTTTTTTCATAGATATAAGACATTTATTTAATTCTACTGTGATCTCATCAGAAAAGGAATCTGCAGCTACTTCAGCACTGTTCAATCTCTGATGGAAGGGAATTTGGACGAAGGATGTAGTCAGTTCCATTGGGTTCTATAAAAACACAAGAACACAGCAAGTCAGTATATTTGACTGTTTCTTCTAAAAGCTAAATGATGTATATGTCCAAAGACAAATCAATTACGGTAATTAGAATCAGAATAAGAATAAGCTTTGTTATCGTTGTACCGAGATACAGAGAGATTATGTTCGTATAGTCGTCCGAAAGATGGGCGGAGTGCAAGTTGCTGCTGCTAAAAATTAGCGATAGATAGATCAATGTGTGTTTTGGTCTTTAAACATCAGAAGCCTCTTCAAAGCCTATTTTTATTAGTGTGCATGAAATTCTCACCACTTTGGTTCTGTTTCTCGTTATTATTGTTGTCGCTATTATTTCACCTTATACATATGTCTTTTCAACAACAAAGACAACGGTTTATTTTCAAGACCAGGACATTTCGGATATTGAAATTATAAAAAAGTTTGCAATTTAGTTTTTCAGCCTACTAGCTCTGCATATTTGGCTTATTTTAAGTTTGAAGGAAACACATTTTTAAAAGGCAGATTTATTTGCTATTTAGGAATGAGAATGCTGGTGAATGAGATTCTAACATGTGTAAATATCACACATTGGAAAAATTAATACAAATGAAAATGTTGATTAACAACTTTGTTGGTTTTGAACCAGTGTGACATGACTGTCAATGAGGGAGAGGGCTGGCACCAGATGAGGGGGCGTGCCAAAGAGACCATCTTAGCACCAACATAACTGGTTAGTTCCACTTTGGAGTGAGCTGTTGTGGGAAGAATCAGTTTTGTGTTGTGTGTTTCCTTGACTGATGAAGCCTTCTGGATGGAAGGTGAAATGTTACAGCAGAAAAATAAACAAATAAAAAAATAAATTAAAGAAAAAGAAAAAAGAAAGAAACTGTCCAGATGACTTGACTGAAAATTGTTGGATTGTATTCCTGGATTATTGAGCATGGACTTTGTTGGTTGATTGCGTACTAATATTAAGATTCAACAATTAGAGATTACACATTTTTCCATCCTTTGTCAGGATTTTCTCAAGCAGGAATGAACCCCATTGTAGACAACTCTGGACACAGGAGGTATAAAAATATATATACTGTATATATTTATTAATAATAAAGCAAAAGAGCAGACGTGGCAGCAATTCACACTCTGAAGACTGGAACACAACAGGACACATCAGGGTAGACCCAACGATGACGTGACAAAGGACAAGACTCACAGACAGGCTTAAATACACAGACAAGATGTGATTACAAACAGCCGAGAATGGAAGGTGGAATTAATCAAGAATAATGAGACACACAAGGATGCACAGACAAGGAAAGCCCACTAGAGGGTGCTATCCCTACACTTTACAGTTTTACTTTGAGTCTAATAGGTTTAGAGGAAAGACAAAACAAAACAGCAATAAAATGCACATTACCCTCAAAGCAGTCTGGTATTTTCAGAGTTCCATCCATGCACTGTGTTGACAGAGCATAACCACATTTCCTGTCTTTGTCCATGCAGTACACCGAGACAACTTCTTTGTGTCGGACAGTATTGGGTTGTAAGTCTCCAATCCACATTTTTTGTTCTTTATATAATATCCTTCCTCTCTCTATGTTAATCCTGCAGGGAGCTATAAAAAAACACAAACAAAAAGAAGACCAAGTAAACAGTGTCTGCAAAAAATGTACCGTGTTTGAACAAACTGATGGTGATGGTGCACACGAAATGAAGACAACACATTCAACTAGACGAACAAGACAGAAATACTTATGAGTAAAAGTACAAGAAATGGAATGTAAACAAAAGCAACACAAGCTCAATGACAACACCAGGTAGGAATTTATTTTTCATCCAGAAAAGACACACACTGGTGAAACAAATCATTATTTATCTTACACAGCTAGTATCAGGTAGTAAAATTGCCCACCTTTACAGGACGGCCTGTCAGACCACCTCCCACTTTCCAGGCAAACAGTCTCCATATTCCCCTCGAGCACGTAGTCACCTAGGCAGCCATATTTGACTCTTTCCATGTAGTCAAACTCTCTCCTCTCACTGTTTGACATGTAGCCTCTTTCAATGTTCTCTGGAGGACGGCACGTCACCACTGCAGAAGAACAATTTGGCTCGTTCTCATCAGACGTTCTTTGTATTTTCTTCGCATTTCTTTGCCCACGGTGCAGGAAGTTAAAAGTGTATTTATGATTTTATCAAAGGATTATTGCACCTTTATAGCCAAGTTTACATATGATTTTTTAAAGTGTGGCTTTATAATTAGGTATATAATTTTATTGTGTGATGCAATGAATATGATGTTGTTTATGTTGTCTATGTTAATAGATGATGTAGATAGATGTCTCTATTAGTGTTCTGAGGAATTTTTATTTTTATCTTCAGATTTGTATATAAAGCAAGACTTTTACCTGCAATGTATTGTTAAAACCAGGAACGTCCTGTCTCAGAGTTACAGACAAAAAAAAAAAAAATCTATGTATTAGGTAGCTTTAGGCTAGGCTGTTTGGGGAAAATATAGTCGACAGTCCTACTCCAGACTGACTAAAACTGAAGATTTGAAGTAATTCAGTATTTTGTGAACTACATAATATTTGATAAAATTGCCTATTAAAGGAAAATACAGTTCAACCTGACTTCCAGATTCAACAAATTAAACCTAACATGATAAAATTCGAATAGAGCGGCAACAGATTTGTTACACTCATCTAAACTGAGTATAAAAATGAACTGAGTTGAATCTGTGCTGAAATATAAATCTCTTTTTTTACCTCGACATTCAGGCGTCTCAGTCCAGGTGCCCATAGCAGTGCACTTTGCGGTTGCCTTTCCAAAAAGTGCATACGGAGGCAGACAAGCATATGTTGCTGTGAGGCCGTACTCAGTTGTTCTTCCTCTGACCATCCTCTCATAAATGACCATTCCAAACTGTGGGATTGGAGCGAGACCACAGGACACAGCTAACAAAAAGACAAAACATGACAATTCATTTTGACACAATGACCAGTGCTTTTGTCTATATTTTGTCATCATTCTTCAGAATTGAAAGTTTGTGCCTTTATTTGGCTTGCTCAGTTTTAAAGCTAATTTGATCATGTGTCATTTTAATTTCACAAGTTAAGTTAATATGACAACAATTAAGACAATGAAAAATTGGCACTGCTTGTCTTGAAAGAAAATATAAAAAATACAATAAAATTATGAAAGCATTTACTTATATTGTTTTTCCCGTGTGTGTGTGGGTGTGTGTGCGTGCGTTTTTGTTTCAGGTTACCTTGTAGGAACAATTTTTTTTTTTAAATCATGCATTGTGGTCCAACTGCTCTATTTGGGGACCAAAGCCAGGTCCCCATAAGGATAAGTCTCAATGGTGGGGGTGTATAGGTTTGGGACTAAGGTGGTAATTGCGAATAGGTTAGGATTCGGGTTAGGCATGTGCTAGTAATAGTTAGATTTAAAGAGTCGGCTATAGAAAATGAATGGAAGTCAATGCAAAGTCCTCAAAAAGTAAGTTTACAAGAATGTACCTGCGTGCATGTGTGCGTGTGTGTGCACTGGTCTGACCATTCCCATAATATCTCATGAACCACTGAAAAAGTTTTAATGAAACTTACAAATTAATTAATAAATGTATAACCACAACTGTCTCACCATCGGAATCTACCTGATTCAATGTATATTGCTGCAACACCCGAATGACTTTAAGAAACACAAAAACTGCAACAACTCAAGTAACTTTACTGATATTTAGCTAAAATTGGGTGTAGTAGTAACTGGTCGTGATCTCCAACACCTATTCTGAGTGCTAACAGACTGATAAAATGCTTCATTTACAAATTTGTTGTTAGTTACACTCAACTCTGTAGGTTTGTTAGCAAAATATCTGATGAATTACGTGATAAATGACAATGAAGCTATCCAGAAAAAGTCGTGTCAGAGTTCTGCTATGTCAGATCCCTGCAGCCATATCTGATCACTGATCAGCAGCACCTGAGGATCATCGTCTTGATGAACAAGAGGAGCATAAAAGGCTGCAGAGGACATCCAGTCAGCGCTGGATCATTACCTGTCAATGGTAGTTGTATTCTAGCCTTTTAATTGTGAAGTTCAACTAAAGATTACTGACTTTGTATTTTTTGTGTTTCCAGTATAATCCCTGATGTCCTCCTGTCCTCTGGACTCTCCTTCATGGATCTCGAGCTCTTCTGTGCCTCCTCAGCTGCCTCCACACCTTCCTACCACTTGCCTGCCTCCTGCCTGGAACCATTGCTCAGGCGTTCACCTTCTTTGCCCTGGAACAATTGAGTCATCTCGCCCCACAACTGACTCCTAGCCCTACCGGTTCCAGATCCCTGCCTGGCACATTTGATGATTTATCACTTTTTAAATAAACACTGTAAAACACATTTGTAGTCTTGGTATCTGTTCTCTTCAGTCCTTATATCTAGGTATAGCTACAATTGCTACACATTGCTTATACCTCTGCACTTAGGTAACCTCTTGAGCCAGTTCATTTCAAGGTGTCTGCCACAGCCAACTGATAATAGACAGATGTGTGGTGAATATTCATGTGGTTTTACCTGAGATTTAGTCACAATATGTGCTCCAATTATTAATTGTCAGAGAATTTTTGGTCAAAGGTTATGGATGTTGTATTGTTGCTGATGTACCTTGAATTAGATTCTTCCCTGGTGAACAAACAACCAAACTGTCTCCCGAAACACTCTCTTATATCAATCTGGAGGCCGTCTTGCTGACACGCAGTGCCTCCTTGGCATTGTTGCCATGAGAACATCTCCAAAACGTTCTCTTATCTCCATCTGGAGCCCAACTTGCCAATGGCCACAGATCATGTCTATGCAGCTAACTGAAGCTGGCTATGAGGGAGCGCCCACAGGACTCTGCTGCTGTATAAAAGTCTGCAGATGACTCAATATAATGCTCATTTCTGTGACAGGTTCCATCCATGTGCATTACGTATCTTTGTATGTACGTACCAGTAATCTCTCTTGAATGGGTCTTTGCAAGTAAAATGCCAGTTAAATATCTACTCCTGCCATCAAGTGTGGTTCTTTCGAGTAAACAACGTTATTGAAAAAGATTTTCTCCAACACTAATGATGCCAGATTTTTTGCCTAAAACTCTAGGATCAGCTATTGAATGTCTGATAAGATATTTCATGAACCACAAGCCAGGTGTGATGGAAATATATTGTTTAGCAATCTGCTGATACATTGTGTACAACATGCAATATTATTTTACCGTACACTTCATAATTCGGTAATTGACTCTGTCTCGTGATCTGAATGGTATGTTATTTTATGCTTTAGTGGCACTGTTTGTAAAATGACAGGGCCAACACTTGCTCTTCTCGAGGGCGGATGTCTCCTCTCGGTCTCCACTTTGCTTTTGCTTTGTCTTATCTGTGAAATTGTCTGAGAGTCTCTCTTCTGCAAAATCTTCCGAATCATAACTATGGACTTCAATTTGGTCAGTTGGTCCCTCAACACAAATAATAATATTTCTTCAAAAAGAAGACAGGCTGTAGGCGAGCCGATTTGCCCTGTTGGGATGCACACAGCTGGATATCTCATCGACTTGGAAGACTTGATGATGTGTCTATCTCCGCTGTCATCTGTGGATCTTAAGGACGCATATTTAATTGGATTTATGACAACTGGTTCCTGCTTTTTGGATTCGGCTG
>JARVGS010000548.1:17986893-18002527 GCA_031762315.1 Hypsolebias antenori | reverse complement strand
CCAATAACATGCATGTTAGTCTGCCTTCAGGCCTGTGATCTCAATGAGATTTGCCTGGTTAAATAAAGGTTAATAATAAATTGTCCCTAAGTGTGAGAGAGTGAATGGTTGTTTGTCTCTATGTGTCTCTATAGCCCTATTTGCATGGGATTAGTTTTACCTAGAGACCACATGCTATTTGTAATAATCACAGAGATTGTCTGTGTTGTTAATCCCGTGCGAATCGGCTATGTCAGTAATTTGTCAATTAAAAATTCCCCCACAAATTACCTGTTATATTTTGCTGAACTCTGAGGTCCTGTGATAAAACTAATCCAATGCAAATAGGTAGCTCTGTGATATGGACAGAAATGGGCGGGATCGGATACGTAATTAGGCATTTTTTTTTGTTTGTTTGTTTTGTTTTGTTTTCTAAGCAGAATTATTTGGATAAATATAGAACACAGCCATTTTAAATGAACGCGCTGCTCGCTTCGGCTTTTGTAGATGCTGCTACTTCCTTCACCGCAGATGACAGCAGGTTCGGTGATCAGCTGATCCATCCATCCATTATATTTACTAGGGATGCACCGATCCACATTTCTTATTTCTGGTCGCTGGTACCCATGTCCAGCCATCACTGTGCGAGAGGTGGGGTACAACCTGGATGGTTTGCAAGTCCATTTCAACCGGCGAGTCAGTGGACGTGCGCGGCCCATGACAGGTTGTTCATCTGAGCTTAACGCAACTTTTTTTTTTTTAACCTCTCCGGTCGAAGCAAAAGGAGTGCATGTCTGCTAGCTGCTCTTTTTTTGCCTAACGGTGAGACAATAGTGACAACAACTGCAAACAATCTTTCTATTTTGTCAAATCTAAAGTCATAACTGCCACTTTCACGCTCCACACCTCTGTTCCCTGGCTCCATCTCATATGTGGTTTGTTATTTCTGGCCCAGTCCTTTTGAACTAACCACTGAAGATAAGAGCAGCATGTTTATAAAAAATGCAGGAGTGCCATTTTCATTTTTTAACACCTCCTACAGCGGGATCATGCTGGGAAATACATAACTTGTGGTCTGCGGACAAGAAGTGAGTGATTTTAAGACAGACACTTCAGATGTAACAGCCCCCGCTGTCCTCAAGACGTAGCCTAAAAAATGAATCTTTAAAGTAAAAAAATGTAATAAATTGTCCAACGAAAACTGGTGTAGAACTATTATATCCTTCTCGACTATCTCTGAAGGCTGTCTACTACATTTTAGGGACTTAAAAGCAGAAGTCAAAGTGAAGCAATTATACAAATATATGAAATGAATGACTGAAAAATGGATTTGTCCTATTTGCCAATGACTAAGAAAATGTTGTCTGACCTGATTGCTCTGTACAAAAAAGAAAGACTCAAGAGAAAGCAGAGCTGTGAAAAAATGGAGGCAGAAAAACTTTGGTGATGACAGCTGGCACAGGAAGAAATGTATATAAAAAAATTAAGAATATAAAAATAATCATGTCAATGACAGTTTCTGTGGCTTTTGCTTCTACATAAATAGTGAAAAATGTATTTTTTCTATAAAATGCCTTAAAATTACAGTATATTTAAAAAAAATGTCCGCTCTTTTGGCTGCTTTCTTCCTCAGGGGTCACCACAGTGAACTGACTGACTAACTAACTAACTAACTATTTTACTAACTAACCAAATAACTAATTAACTAACTAGGGGGCCAAGATGGGGTAGAGGTAGGGCAGCCGACCTGGATGCAGAAAGTCGCAGCTCGACTCCCAGCCATTCCCACATGCCGTGGTCTCCCTGAGCAAGACACCCAATCCCTAACCAGCTCCCGGGGCTCTTACATAGCTGCCCACTGCTCCACCTGCGTGTATCACTGGTGTGATGGGTTAAATAACTAATTTTGCCATTGTATGGGAACATACAGTGATGACAACACATAGAACTTTACTTTAACTCTCACAAAGACTTGGCAATTGTTTTTACTGACGTAACCACAGCCCTCTGTGTGGAGTAGAGAGCTGCCATCTAGGGCACCCAGGGGAGCAGATGTTGGGTGTTATGGGCCTTGCTCAAAGGCCCACAATGAGGCAAATGAGGGTGGAGGCTGGTGTGGGTGCTTTTTTTTAAGGGGGTTGAGATATAGCGGCAGGGCAGCCGAAGGTCCTGGGTTCAATCCCCAGTCATTGCACATTGCGGTGTCTCTGAGCAGCACACCTCATCCCTAGTTGCTCCCTGGGCACTTTCAATAGCTGTGCACTGCCCCACCTGGTGGTGGATGAGGTAAATGCAGAGAACCAATTCCACCATTGTATGGGAACATACAATGATGACATCACATACACATTATTATTATTTCCCGCCAACATTGGATGTTATCGAGCTGGTGATTCAAACCACGTGCCGCCCTCTCCCCTCAAAAATAACAATTATTAGGCCTTGGGGTTTTTTGGGTGGGGGTGAGGAAGATATGTGACGTGAAACCAATGTAAGCGTTGGTTGTAACTGTACAGACATGTTGGAACAAAACCTTTTTTTTTATTTCAATCAAGCCATTTTTACTCTGTTTACTATGAATCATTTGCAGGTTTTTGAGTCTCGTAAAACAGGTTTGTGTCTGGAAATATTATTTCAAGTGGAATTTAACAACACTGACTCATTGTGAAACTACTAAAACATATTACCATTTAGATTTTGCCTTAAATTAAATTCATACAAGGAACACAAGTGTGTGGTAAAGGTTCTGTGACATTACAGGAGCGTTTGTAAAAAATCTGACAGTTTTTAAAAATCAAAGGCTTTTTAAGCTTTGTCTGGAAAAAAAAAAGTTTGACAGCGCCAAAATAAAAATAAAAACGGGGACAAACATAAATGCGAGAGAAAGTTGGTGCAGGAAGAACAACCTTCACATCTACAAAGTAGAAGGGTAAAAAAAAAAATCACTGTAATGCCACTTTGATTGGTAATAATGGCTGCTGATTAACCACGCTGCTGATTGCTGATTATCCATGCTGCTGATTTCATGCTGCTGATTATTTCATGCTGCTGTATTCATTTGTTCTCATCTGCTCACACAGACTCATGTTCGTGCTGCTGTTCGGCATTTTGTTTTGCACTATAAGTGTAGCATATTTCTTAGTTCATGTTATTACTGTTTCTTTTTGCAATTTACATTTTTGCTATTGTCGGATGTAACTGGGACCCTGTGTACATAATTTTGTTCCATCTCATGTACCACATGTGATGTGAATGATAATAAAACCTGCTTGACCTTGAACCTGAAATGCGGGACTGATTTTTCCACAAAATTCAATGCAAGGATTAAAAATTAGTTTCTTCTTGGCTGAAAATCTGCTAAAGTTCCTAAAGAGGAAACTATTGATGCAACATTTTGGTTGAACTTAACCAATTCTCTTAGGATTGTGGCATTAAACATCTGGTCCACTGAGCTGGCAAAAAAAAACAACTGTTTTTCACTAAAAACATAACAGGGGTATGTAGAAATGCTACCACCAACTCTTTTAGTTCCCTGCTTTCCTGGCTTTTTCTCAAACTAAATTAGACTCCTGCTCTCTGAGATCAAAGAGTGAAGAACATGAAATCTTTTGCTTCAGGCTCAGCAGCTCTGTGAAACCGTTTTAGTTCAGATTTTTAATTCTCGTCCCCCTCTTCTCTGTATTTTAGAGATGATTCGTTCTTCGACGCCCTTTCCCCTGGTCAGCCTCTTCTTCATGTTCATTGGTTTTGTTCTCAGTAACATCGGCCATATTCGTCCACATCGCACCATCCTGGCCTTTGTTTCTGGAATCTTCTTCATCCTTTCAGGTACTTTGCTTGCTCTCTTCCAACCATTGAAAAGACGAAACTGCAGTCGTACATACTGCTGTTGTTTTGGATCAGTTATACTGAATGTACATTTCTGTTTACAGTCAGTTTAACTGGTCTGCCTCTTGTTCTGGTTTCCCACAGGCCTCTCTCTTGTTGTTGGTCTGGTCTTGTACATCTCCAACATTAATGATGAAATGCTGAACAGGACCAAAACGAACGAGGCTTACTTCAGCTACAAGTACGGCTGGTCCTTTGCCTTTGCAGCCATTTCTTTCCTCCTCACAGAGGTAAACCTCAGGATTAATCATTAATGTCTCTTCTACAAGTTGTGCCTCTCTTTCTGCTTCATACTCTTTTTTTTTTACATAAGCGCCAAATACGTGTAAGAAATTTCGGTTGAATATAGGCCTGTCGCGATAAACAATAAATCAATTAATCGCATAAAAAATGAAACGGCGTTATTGTTTCTTCATGTTTCTCTCTCTACTGAAAACACTGGATGACAAAAGACAACCCCTCCATTTCTCCTTTCTCTTTAAAATCCGTTTTAACCATCCAAAATCACATTTTTTGGATCGTTAAAAGCAGCTAAGCTGGGAAGCTAAGCTACGAGCTAAGCTAACAGGCTGACCTCGGGGAAAAACCTCCGTCTTGTTGAAGCTCCAAAATTCACAGTTGAAACCCGTGTCTTCGTCTAAAACGTTGTTTTTCTCTGCAAAAAGAAGCTGAGAACTTGTTTGCTGATTTTTTTTTTTTTAATTATTAAAACTTTGTGTGAAAAATGCTACGCTAAAGAGCTCAAGCCACACCGAGTGTCCGCTATTTTGAGAACCCAAGAGAGACAGCCCATGTCACGTCAAGGGGCCTCCCTCCCATTTTTCTTAAAGAGACACACTGCTATCTCCCTTACTAGCCATCCTTTGGTTCAAACAGTCTTATACTGGCATCTAGTGGTCAAAAAAGTTACTACATGCAAAACAAATTAACAAACATTTCTTCTTTAATTTGACAATAATTTCTAATTATTGTGATATTTCAAACAATATTATCATTTATCACAATAATTTCTGAGACAGTTAATCACCCAGCATTTTTTTTTTATTGTGACAGGCCTAGCTGAATATGCTTAGTCTCTACTTTCCCATCATCTTCCCCTTCCTTTCAGACTGCAGGTGTCATGTCAGTGTATCTGTTCATGAAGCGCTACACCGCAGAGGAAATGTACAGACCTCACCAGGGCTTCTACCAGCCTCGCCTCAGCAACTGCTCAGATTACTCGGGCCAGTTTCTCCATCCGGACGCCTGGGCGGGTCGCGGCCGCAGCCCCTCCTCCATCTCTTCAGAGGCGTCCCTCCAGATGAATTCCTCCAACTACCCTGCTCTTCTCAAATGTCCAGAGTATGAACAGATGTCCTCTTCACCCTGCTGAGGCAGCGAAACGGTGGCAATATCCTATACCGTTTGGGTTATTTTAATCTGTTTAGAGCAGATTTATATCCGTCCAAAAGTTTGATATCATTCAGCTTGAAGTCTTCAAAAGACTCTCTTTAGTTTCAACTGCTGGTTTTTGTTTGCAGCTTTTGGTTTTGTAAGAAGCAAAACAGGAGTTCAAAGGTAGCCACACGGTTCTCTTCAAGACGAGTTGTAAAATGTGAGAGGAAGTAGTTTGACCAGATTGTACTTTTTCTTCTGCAGTAGGTGGTTAGCATCCAGATACATTTACCAATGAAACCTGGATAGATAACTACATTTTGTAACCAAAATGCACAAACCTGCGTTATATTAAGGAGTTTCCTTCAGAAGCGCTGCAGCCAATCAGTGAACTCACCTGCTATGGGTGTAGAGAAATCTCTCTGTTCAAGAGATTTCTGGCAAAATTGGCTTCTCTTCGTGCTGTTCAAGTTCTTGTGCACATTGTAGCCTCTACATGCATGTTTGTGTCATGTTCAAAACTAGTAAAGAGAAAACTGTTTCTAGATCAATGGCAGGTTTTACAAATGTCACAATAAATACAGATTTTAACACCCAACCAAACATAATCTGACCAACTATTTAATCATCGTGTAGTTTTATAGGCTGATATAGAGCAAGTACTGAGTTCTTAAAGATATTTCATGTCTTTGATCTGTTTTTCTAATCTTAAAAAAACTTATTTTATCTTTTTTTTTAATGATCACAACACGGAGTTTAGTTTACAAGATAAATATTTTGAACTCCTATATAGAGACACAGTATTTATTGTTTTAAAACTAATTACGTTCTGTGTTGGAACTGATTCGTGAGACGCCTACCATATATTTGGGTTCATATAGACAGTAAAAACTCCAAGTGTAGAGTAGTTTATTCTTTGAGAGTAGTATACACTCATAGTGTGACACGTGCAGCGATGTAAAACAGCTTTAAATCAATTAATAAGACCATAAACTTTGCATGAAAAGTGTGAGGTTTTGTGTTTCGGTGATTATTTCTTTGCTGGAACAATTTTGCTTTTTGCAGTAAGTCTCATATCATTGTGAAGCCTGTTTAGTTCCTCTTGAATGGGGTCTTATTTTTGGACAATGCATTTGAGTCGAGTATCTAGATTGCATGAAAAACTGGCTTAAGCCTCTTTGTCAACCGCCTTATTCTGCCACTGACTCTTGTTTGGTGTCTTTTATTAGACTGGATGATTGAAATCTGAAAGAACAAGACATTTTAGCTATTTAACAGTTTATTCATTAAATTCTATCTGTAGGCGCCCAAGTAGCATGTGGAAGAACCATATACAGCCATAACACGTTACGTGTCATAGGCACCTCCTTAAGCGGCTCACCAGCTTGGGCACACTTCTGCTTTAATTAGGACTGGTTGTAAATCAACCAGTGTTGTTGTTTTGGTCACTTTGGAATAAGCAGCGCACTCGATAGTTTATACCGTACCCATCATTGGTTAGTTGGTCATCATTAGCTACACGTAGGCTCTCACACGGGTACATAATCTATAAATCCCTCCTTGGTCTGCTACCTTCTTATATCTCCTCCCACTTAGGCCTGTCACGATAAAGAATACATCAATTAATTGCATGCTAAATGAAAATTATCAACCTCATTTTCATTTATCGGCTTTATAATTTCTTCGTGTCTCTTTATACTGAAGACACTGGATGACAAAAAAACGCAACTCCAGTGCTCTTCACTGACCCCTCTCTTTCTCCTTTCTCTTTAAAATCCGTTTTAACGGTCCAAAATTGCCTTTTTGGATCGTTAAAAGCAGCTAAGCTGAGAAGCTAAGCTATGAGCTAAGCTAACAGGCCGACCTCGGGGTGGGAAAACCTCCATCTTGTCGAAGCACCGAAATTCACGGTTGAAACCCATGCCTTCATGTAAAAAGGTGTTTTTCTCTGCAAAAAGAAGCTGAGAACTTTTTTACTGATATTTTTTAATTAAAAGCTTTGTGTGAAAAATGCTATGCTAAAGAGCTCAAACCACACCAAGCGTCCACCATTTTGAGAACCAAAGAAAGGAAGGAGAGACAACCCATGTCACGTCAAGGGGCCTCCCTCCCATTTTTCTTTAAAAGACGCTGCTACTCCCTCACCATCCATCCTTTGGTTCAAACAGTCTTATACTGCCATCTGGTGGTCAAAAAAGTTACTACACACAAAACAAATTAAACATTTCTTCTTAAATTTGACAATAATAACTAATTATTGTCAAATTTCAAACAATATCATCGTTTATCGCAATAATTTCTGAGACAAATAATCGCCCAACAAAAGTTGTTATCGTGACAGACCTACTCCCACTTGTCACGTCGTCGGTGCAGTTACAGCATGCGCTCTCAGGCCATCATTATCTGCAGCATTCCCTCAGTTTGTCCTGAACTCAGCTAAAAGGCCTTCTCTTACTCTACTCCTGTAACCTGGAACACCTCGCAACAAGATCTGAAGCAGCCCACTTGATTTCTTTAAAGGGATTTTAAACATTTGACAAGGCCATTAGAAAAGTCTATGCAAATATGTTCCTGTTTTTAGTTTTTTTTTACTTTGTTTTATATGGAACCTTGATTTGATTGTTTTTATAAAACTTTTTTAAATTGCTTTTTATTGTTGTATATTGTTGTCTGTACTCTATAAGTTGTCCGTCTAAAACAGGTCTCTCTTAACATTGACTCCACGTGACTCAATTAGACTAACCTGTATAAATAAAGGTACAATAATAAAAGAAATGAATGGAGTTGAGGTCAGGACTCTTCACTCTAACACACTGTGGGGATGAGCGTTGTCACTATGGAGGATAGCGTTTATCTACCAGACTGTGGAGATAGAGGATTGCCACTTGTTGCTCACAGGCGCTAATAATCAGGCTAATTGGCACCAGAAGCTCAAAACAAGGGTCACTAGCAGAATAATCTGTTTCACATTGCAGATTTTGAGAGTTTTTCATGCATGTATCTCACATTCTCTACTCTTCTGCTCTACCAGCGAATGCTTTTTTTAAAACGTATTCAACAAATGTGGCACCAACAGGGATGTAAGCATTCTTTTCACTAGTATGAGGCTTATAACAAAGAAATATATGACCAAACTTTATTTATTTGAGTTTTTTTTGTTACTTTTTGTGCCATGCTCAGACACAACTATACAAAGTGCTTATGACCTACAGATCTATATATTTGTGCTAGTTGGTACAAAAGCTGAAGTCGAGCTCCATTTTCTAATAAATCAAGCCGTTTCGTTTGACTTGTGTAATTAGTTTTAAATAAGATCAGAAAGCCAAAGGAGAGAATACATTTGGATAGGTTTGTGTTTATTGTGGAAAGTAAATGAATCAGGTGTTACAAAGTCATATTTTCATTTGAAGTCAATGTGAATGTAAGATGCACTGAAGGAAACCCTGCTAAACGAGATTTATCTGCATTAAATACCTCTTCATGTAAGAAATACAGTATTAACTCAAACCCCTGAAACATATTTTTCTAATATACTCCATGGTGATTTATTTCCCCATGAATAAAACAACCAAATGGTTATGACTGTTAGTGTACTAGTACTAAGGCTGTACGAGGTTTACTAGTTTTAACTGTATACACTTTTATTTTTCGCATTTACAGCATCATAGGTGGGTAAACCTATTACACAGGTACATTTTATTTTGTGCAATCATTTTATGTTGGTTTGATGTTTTACTAAGATTTAATTATTGTTATTGTCATCTTGCATGATGTGAACACATCATAAAACTTTTGGCATGTAACATTTTATACGAGGAACCTGATGTTTCCACCTGTTCAACAAAACACAACTTGTGCCAAGATAAATTCACAATCAGACATTGTTTTAGTAAGTTGACCCGTTTGTTCATCTCAAACACTGTAAATATAAATCAGCTGTCTTGTACATAAATAAACTTGTGTTCACATAAATGGCAGTACGTGTAAAAACGATGTTTGTTCTGTTTTTAGCTCCAGCTGCAGCTGCTTTGCCTCTCGCTTCACATAAAAGAATGTGAACTTTTGCATATTGGAATGCTTATACATATTAAATAAGCATATGGTGTCATAGTCAGACATGAAATGTCCACATACTGTGTGTATTTTTACAATCAGTCATAGTCATGATGTTAAATGTGCAATGTACTCGGTAAATAAAATTCAAAAGAATTTGATTAAAAAACTGAGCTTGATTCTTCTTTCAGTTCCTGCATGTCTTTAAAAAGTGGATTACAGAAAGTAAGCTGTTCTGTTTTCTTTCATAACAGGCTGTTTTATGTTGCCAAATTAAAAAAAAATGCAAATTTTATTTAATCGATCAAATGTACTTGGAGAAAGTTGTGTCCTGTAAAAAATAAAAATAAAAAATGAACAGTTCCACAGATTGCTATGTTTGGATGTAACTGATCCTCCACCTCATGTACCACATGTAATAAGAATGATAATAAAATTGACTTGAATATGAGATTCATAAATCACGGTCAACACTAAAATGAGCTTTTTTTCTTTCATAACAGGCTGTTTTATCAAAAAAAAAAAAATCTAGGATGCCTCATGTCGCCTGATCTTGTTTCTTTACATTATCGCAGGCACATGTTGAGTGACTACTGATAGTTTTAAATGTTTTAATCAAACTACCACTTCACAATAAAGCTCCCCTTATAGCTGGCTAATACATTATTAATTCCTCTATTAACATTTCTTAAATCATTAATAACTGCTTATTGTGCATTAATTAAGGGTGACAGAGAGAAAAACCTGACCAGTTTCTTGCCAAACCTGCCACCTATATATTTAATCTAGAGTTGTTATATTAAACACTCTATTTCTTTAGGATATAATATTGTACCTTATCACTGCCTTATAAGTGTCTACAACAAATGCCAAAAAGTAGAAGGTTTCAGTAAAAATCCTTCCAGCTGCACAGCATCTAAATGCTCATAAAAAAGTGATTTACATCCATCAAAAAAGAGGAATTAAAGTTTTCAAAAGCAATAACTCAGAATGAGCAGAGCTGCTCCAGCATGCAGCCATGCACCCTGAGCGGTGCAATTCTAACAGAGTTGCTTGGCTCCAGACAGTGACACAGTATGAGACAGAGTCATGTCATGGAGGTACAACTGAGCAGATTTTCCCACATAAACATGATCTTATAAGACAAAAACAAATCATGTTTGTCTTAGTGGTTTTAAACACTTTCCTAATGGGAGCCTCAAAGCTAAGGTGGAAATCTAGAATGACACCCAGACATTTAAGCTCCTCCACTTTCGAAAAGTTATGACAGACTTTACATCGGAGAGTGAAACGCATCGAGACAGTTTTATTGCAGTGCATTCAAACAGTGATTCTTAAACCACTGAGACACCCCCTCCATCTCATGATGCTCATGATGAGCAAATATCACATGTTGGTTTGCAGTGAGTGTTTTATAATTTATCTCTGTTGTTTGTTAAGTCTGTCCACAAAATCAAATGATGGAAAAAAAATTCTTCCAAACTGGAATACAAGAATGTATTCTAATTTTCAATCTTGTGTCTGAAGCTCAAGATTAAAAATAACTGGGAGCTACACAGATAAAAATAATAATACTAAAAAAATCTACAAAAGCATAAAGAAGAAATTAGTCTCATTAGAGCATTTTGGCTTTCTGTTCCCAAAATTGAGCTGGAGCCATGTGGGTAAATGAGACATAAAGGGGCTGTTAGTGAAATTAAAACAGAAGAGCTCCACCAGGCTGTGATTTGACAGCCAAATAAATGAGCACTTACACGGACCTGATTAACTGGATACATCTACAAACTGTTGCAAACTAATCATTATAGGTTTTACTGCTGAAAAACAGCGTGAATTTAAACATCCCACTCCCTGTCAGCTTCATTCTTTAGAACAGAGGAACACTACCAGATCCAGTGGCTCAGTGATTGAATCATCCTGTTGTCGAGGAGCTGGCGCTGACTGGGCGGTCCTGTCATCCATGTGGTCTTTGACAACACCGCCATCTAGTGGTCACTTTGTGGTGGTGCACAACTTTTAGTAAATATGTCCATTGAAAAGTCATTTTTTAATCATAGACATCATATGATGTCTATGATTTTTATAACTCACCTTTCCTCAATTTTTACAACTTTTTAAACTATATAGATAAAACTGTAAAAATAAAATAAAATTAAGACATAGAAGCAACTCAAAAATGAGTTAAACCCCATTTTAGGTCAAGCTAATAATGTGTCTTTGGAAATTATGCATTTTTAATACATGTTTAACATCCAGTGATTTTTTTTTGCTTTGTGTTGAGGCCCCAATCTTAAGAGGAGGACAGAAGACAGTTGGGTATAATTATTGTGCTGATCTACAAGTTTTACTTGCATTTACTTTAAAGTGTCAAAGTGAAACATTAAAAAATCGTTTTTGTTTAGTTTAGCTTTTACAAGTTTACTCAAAACCTTGAAACTCTTTGAACGTTTTGAATGAAACAATGACTTCTCTGACACTTTGTTTCAAACCTTTACTTTAAAGATAATATAAAACAACAGATTTATTGAGACAAGTTGACATTTAAAATAATTATTGAGCAGCAGGGAGATTTTTGATGAAAATAACCTTCAGTTTTTCACTCAGCTGTGCCATTTCATTTGTACCTTTCCATTATTTTGCTATGTAAATGTATTAATTTACTAATTTATTCACTCTGCCATTCAATTCAATACTATGTACTTTTTTCTGATGTACGGTAAGGGATGAAACTACAATATTTGTTCACCTATAAATGAGTAGCATCGAATTTAAACATGAACCGTAACTATAGTTAATGGTCAAATCTCTGGACCAGAGCACTGTACCCACTGCTGCTTGGTGCCAAACATCCAACCATGCAGGACTTTTGAGAAGTCAGAGAAGACGGGACCGATAGTCCACACAGAGGAAACTGAAAGCACCAAGTAAATGAACGTCTTCCAGCTGACATTGCTTTGTGTTAAATGAGCAACACACAAATAATTAAAGAAAAAAAATAGAAAAAAGTTTGTTCATTCCATGTGGAAATTTAAACCACATCATTATCACCTCATGTTTTGTTTCTCACTTTTATTTCTCTGTTGTTTAGTTTATTACTAACTCTTTATTATGACCATCAGCAAAGAATGGCCAACTTTGGTCTCTGTTTTCAGCTAAAACTTTCCAGCTTTTTTATTTTACAGAGAGGAAAGATGCAAAGGATCAGAAACATTCAGACAGAGGACAATCCAGCTGAGCGTGGAGTGTCTGGGCTGACAAAGAGCTCCTCTGAGTCTGATGCTATGGTTCTCAACCCTTTCTTGTTTGGGGGTGAGTCTGTGTCACACATGGAGAAATTGAAGTTTCTGAGAGTCTTGCTTGGAAATTATAGCAGGATGGAGATGGTTTAATGGACCAGGACCTCGTCCTCAGTAATGAGGGAGTTGCTTTAGTCTGTGCTGGTGAAGATGGTGCTGAGCCCAAAGTCAAAGCTCTCTGTCTATATGTCAACCTTCACCTATGGTCATCAGATGTGGACCAAAAGAACAAGATCTCAAACACAAGCAGCTGCAATGAACTTCCTTCACAGGGTGAGTGGGCTCAGACAGATAAGGTGAGGAGCTCAGAGTGGAGTGTCTGCTACTCCGCTTAGAAAAGAGTGAGGTGGTTCCTCCTGGGTGCCTTCCTTTGGAGGCTTCCTGAGCATGTGCATCTGTCAGGAGGCCCTGCTGCAGAACTATCTTGAAAGCTTGTGCATCCTCTTTGACTTCAAAATGCCTCAAGATTTCCAAGGAGGAGCTGGAGAACATTGAAGGACGTCAAGGTTTCCTTCCTGGACCTGTTGCCATCATGACCCATCCATGGTTAAATAACAACAACAAAATGGACAAAATATGTATAATGAATACATCTAAAAAAGTTAAGTCTGGTCATCTGGACATTCAAAAAACAGAACAAAACAAACCAAAAATAAAAAGTAGAAACGTCTCGTCTTTCATCAGAAAGATTCTTCAGTCTGGCTCTCAGACTGAAGAATCTTTCACAGCTCCAACTGTGATGGATGGATGAATGGATGGATGGATGGATGGATAGATGGCACCACCCATGCAAAATGAAGCTATTTTGTCCATTAAATAAATACATAATGAACACATAATTAATGTATAATAAACACATAATAAATGCATAATAAATGCATAATAAACACATAATAAATGCATAATAAACGCATAATAAACACATAGTAAACACATAATAAACACATAATAAATGCATAATAAACACATAATAAATACATAATTAACACAACAGATCAGCAGTGGCACATAATAAATGCGACTTATATGCCAAAGCTACTTATATATGTTTTTTCCTCTTCATGATGTTTTTTTTTTGACTGATGCGACTTATACACCAGAAATTATGGTAGCTGAAAAACAGCTAAACTACTGCCTCTAAAATAAGTTTCAGAGTTTTGAATCTAAGGAGCTGTGAAGGAAAAGTTGCTGATGTAAACCACAGCTTGCCACAGCACAGTATAGCCTCCGACAGCCTGAGGACTGAGCGTGTTTGTTTTCTTTTAGCTTCGTCTCACATGGTCTTTATCTCTTTCTTCTGCTCTCGACTCCGTCTGAACACACCACGCCTTTTGTGACTGCAGCAGGCAGCCTTGGCGTGCTTGCTTTGCTTAATTACAACCTGCTCAGTGGGGTTCTTTTTTTAAAACTCTTATTAATGAAGGTTTGAGTCTAACGTTGAGTTGGTGTATGTTGAACCTAGAGGCAGAACACAGAGCGGACTGGTCAGTCATCTGGTAATAGAAGTGTTTACATCTTGCTTTAATCATGTTTGAAGTCCAGAGGATGAACAACTCACTGATCCTAATTTAGTTGATTTGATCATCGGGAGTGATGAGGATCTATTTCTGTGGGTTTCATCTTCATGCATTTGAAACAATTTAGTGAAATTTAAATAGTTTTTTTTTTTTATAGTAACAGTATGCCATGAATGGGTTTTAGTGGCTTTTGTGTTGGGCATTTTCTGTTAAAGTCAGGACAGCTTGACACACCAGCCAATATTCGGCTGTTCTCTGAATGAGAATAGCGCTTGAAAATTACAGCTCATGTGTTTCTGATGTGTTCAACACATTCTGATTATTGGAAGTTCTGCTTAATAGAATCAGCTGCTGCTCATTTTCCATCAACATCCGAAGGTTTCTTTAGAAGACTTTTAGAATCTAGACTGTAACTCCTGGTTTTGCCTCTGTTGAGTAAAGTTTACATTTCTTGCTGCCTGCACTTTTGGGTCCTCAACAAATACATTTGTAAAATGAACTCAGAACATGCTTTGAAGCCGCTGAGAAACAAATAAGAAAATAACTCAGAGAATGGCTATTAAAACTGAATCAAACAGAAAATTAGTGAGCTTTGGTTCAATTTTAGACTTTTACGTACAAAAACCTGAGGGAGGGGGAATGTCTTATCTTTATTATTGTCTGAGAATTAAACAAATAGCTCCTCAAGTTAATTAGTACACAGGACATATACTGTATCAGGTCATGATTTGAAGAAAAAAGAAAAGAAAGAAAAAGGGACTAGAAAAACTGCATTTCCTGCAAAAATGTAGTGTGGATGCTTGAACTTGCTGAATAATAGCTGAAATCCCCCCCCCCCCACCCACCCAAAAAAGAAAAGAAAAGTAGCTAAAAAGGCAGAAAGAAGCTCAAATTGCCAGACGGAAGTGGAGAGAGCTCATTATCTGAATTAGGCTGGAAAAAGTTGAAACAAGTGCAAAAAATGTGGAATTAGCTGAAAGGGCTAAAATTAGCACAGAACAGGTACATAGCTGAAATAATGAAAACTAGCATCAATAAGATGAAAGCAACACAACAAGCTAAATTTAGCATGAAGAAGTTAATTTGGCTGAAAATAGCAGAAATTACCAGGGAAAACTTGAATGTATCTGAAAACAGTTGAAATTAGCTGAAAAATGCTTAAAGCTAAAACAAGCTTAAATTAGCAGAAAAAAACCCAGAAAGAACATGTTTGCCCAATCAGGATGAACGAAGCAGAAATGAGCACAAAAAAGTGGAAATTATCTTAAAAAAAAATTTAAATAAAGGCTGAAATTAGCAACAACAAAAACAGCCAAAATCTAGCTTAATGACAGAGCCTAAATTACCAGGAGGAAATGAAGAGTGCATTTTTTTGTTGTTGCTGAAAATGGTTGAAAAAGTTTAAATGAGTGCAAAAGATATAGAATTTGTTTTTTATTTATTTTTTTGCCCTTTTATTTATCCAGGTAGTCTCATTGAGCCACGAGAACTCATTTTCAAGAGAGACCTGTTAGGGAGCAGATGGTG
>JARVGS010000548.1:17957189-17970529 GCA_031762315.1 Hypsolebias antenori | reverse complement strand
CCCACCATCTGCTCCCTAACAGGTCTCTCTTGAAAATGAGTTCTCGTGGCTCATTGAGACTAACCTGGATAAATAAAAGGGTAAATGAAAAAAAAAAAAAAAAAAAAACATTTTTTGTGAAGAGTTTTCTCTTATTCATTTCCTATGGGAAATTTGAAATCTTTGTTAGCAAAATATGTCGCCATGGTAATTGTGAATGCCAGTAAAAGTAATTGCACACTTCCTGGAGCCGGTCGTTTTGATATAAGTTTTGTGGGCGTCCATGTTCCGGTTTGGGCTGCATTAAAGATGAAAAAGATACACTTTTCAGGTGTAGACTAATAAGTGGGCAGTCACCAACTAGTTCCTGGGGTTGGTGAAATATTGCGTCTTTGTTCGCAAATTATGTCGCCATGGTAACTCAAAATGCCAATAAAAGTAATAGCATACACCACGAGGCCGAGCCAGTCATTTTGATATCACTTTTGTGAGGGTATATGTGGTTCAGGCGGATTAACGGAGATAGAAATGTAGACACACTTCCAAGCACTTCCAAGATGTAGAATAATAGGTGCCTGCCAAGCATTTGCATGGCAGTCCCCAACAAGTGAGAAGAGTGTGATGGGAAGATGCAAGGAGTACTTTTAGGAGTTAATGAATGAAGAGAATGAAAGAGAAAGAAGAGTAGAGGCCATGTAAAGTGTGGATCAGGAAATGAGAAAGATTAATGAGGGTGAAATCCAGAAAGCTCTCAAAAGAATGAAGAAGGTGAAGGCAGTAGGACCTGATGACATACCAGTGGAGGTTTGGAGATGTCTAGATGAGATAGCAGTGAGGTTTTTGACTCAAATATTCAATGGCATATTTGAGGGTGAGACAATGCCTGAGGAATGGAGAAGATATGTGCTGGTGCCCATTTTTTTTAAAAAACAAGGGTGATGTACAGAGTTGTAGCAACTACAGGGGAACTAAGTTGAAATCACACAATGAAGATCTGCGAGAGTGTTGTGGAAGCAAGACTTAGACAGGAGGTGACTGTGAGCAGTATGGTTTCATGCCAAGAAAGAGCACCAAAGATGCCATGTTTGCTTTGAGGATGTTGATAGAGAAGTACAGAGAGGGTCAGAAAGAACTCCATTGTGTCTTTGTAAATTTATAAAAGGCATATGACATGGTGCCAAGGGAGGAGGTGTGGTATTGCATGAGGACATCTGGAGTGGCGGAAAACCATGGAGGAGGATGACTTTGTGTGGTGACCCTTGAAGAGGGAAAAGCAGATGAAGAAGAAGATCACATACTAAAAGGCCACCATAGCCTATCAGTAAGGATGCATGTACTACAGAATGTACTTTGTACACTGTGGAAGCAGAACATGGACTCATGATACTTGAATACTAGCATTAATACATTTTCTTTTTTCTTTTTTTTCCCCTCGTCAGAGGTCGCCACAGCGAGTCATCCTCCTCATCTTACTCTGTCCTCTGCATCCTGTCTTCACCCCAACTACCTTCATTTTCCCTCAAACTCCATACAAATATCTCCTCTTCAAAATCTCAGAAAATTTTAATTTTAATTAGTAGATCAGTGTTCAAATTCCTTGAGTTTTCCACAATTTTATTTATTCATTTATGCATGGTTTTATTAAATTCCCTGAATTCCCCCTGTCTGTAAAATTGGAAAATGTTAATAAAAGCCGTTTCCCAGGTTTTCCAGGAATTACAAAGTTGCAGGAAACCCTGACTGTATTCTCACAGTTAATTTTATTTCAATTTGAATAATTTTCTCCAGTTGTTTTATTTGCCAGTTGTATGCTTGTTTGGACATCCAGCAATTAAAATCATAAACCAAAGTTTACAATGATCTGTTACCTTTTAAATTAGTTTATTTTATTGCATTGAATCAGAAATGCAATAAACAGAACCCAAAACCAGAACCAAAAAAAAAAAAACAAATATGAAGTGGGCCAGATGTGGGCAGCCAGTTGAATACCCCTAATATAGGAGGTATGGCATGTAACTCAGTGACACTGACAAGAAGCATTATGCAATAAATGTCTCAGATGTTTCCTATTCTAAATCATGTGGACAGGTGGTTTGTCATCATCACACTGTCAAGAAGTGATTCCTTACAAATACTGACAATATCATTTCTGACAAAATCTCTCGACATCTCCGTAGGATAACAACAGTGGGTTAGCTTCAACCCCTATGTTGCCTTAGTCCTTATATAAATCACAACGAAACAAGAAGGCTACTCAAGCCTGCCTTGAACGATGCTACCGATTCCATACAAGGCATGCCAGGTGTTAAAAGAGCTTTTATTCACTTTTTAACAAATGCTCTTTACAACACATCATGGGTCTGATATGCACAGAGAATAATGAGAAACTTGAGCACACTTTGTTCATTGACTAAAGGCAAATGATGTTTTCTTTCCTAATAGCTTCTGTTTTGTTTTTTTTTTTGTTTTTTTGGTGCAGAAGGGAGACAATGATTTGCCTCGACTGGTATAATTTTCCCATTATGAGTTGAAAAAGGACAAGAGGCACAAAAAAGAATGAAGTGACAGAGGGACAATAGCCCAGAGGCACAGTGTGCTACAAAAATCCAAACCCAACATTTAATGGGGAAAAAAATGCATCAATCTTTTCCTCCATTGCTGTCTGTCTCCTATCATCCATCCACAGGCCTTACCACACTTCAGAGAGTTTGAAGAATAAAAGTTCCTTTGAGAGTTAAAAAAAAAACCCCACAAGGACAGAAAGTAGAGTACAAGTAGTCTTATACCTGCTGTAGTGTCATAAAATTTGGCAGGACAAAAGAGAGACAAAAAAGGAAAGCAGCAGGGGAGGAAAACAGATAGGACAGAGGGACATTTAGGGTCACAGAATGTAAGATGCAGGTTAGATCAGACTTTCAATCTCTTTGAAAGTAGCAGCAATCCAGAGCTTCTAGTGTGCTTTTTCCCCCCAACCACAAGGTTGCTGTGACCTAACTTGGGATTTTACCTCAAAATCCCACACTTTCTCAAAGGCTCCCCAAGCTTTCCCAGGCTTCAACTATGCCTCATTGCTCTCATCACTGGTTCAATTGGGCATGCATATGAATGTGTGCACGTCTGTGGAAAAAGAAAGTATTCACATGAGGGGAATTTTAAGAGACCCCTGCCCCTCTCTTCATGATACACTCAGGTCTTTAAGACTGTTGGCTCAGTGTTCAGTCATTACAGGAACCTCACCTTAACAACAGTGACTCCAGTAACCTTGGCCATCCATTAGCTTGTGTAAGAACAAAAGCTGTTTCCACAGGGAGCCATTAGGCGAATATAGCTCTGAGAAGTGGAAGTATCCAATACACCAGATGGGCTGTGCTTTATACTAGCTCCAGGGTTGGACATTGGTCTCTGAGAGATAGTTACTGAGAAGAAGAAATCAGGCTATCCCAGCACAACACATAGAAAATGCTCATCATATATATGCCAGAGTCAATCCACAAATCCCAAATGCAGGTTGACACAGATTACTGCTACATTCCACATGGATGACTGTATCCACCATTATGCATCTTTTACTTTTAACTAATGTTATATTTATTGCCTTCTGGCAAAAGTGAAAAGACACTGTTTTCCCCAAAATTGTGTGTTTGTGTGTGTGTTCATTAGTTTGATTAACTTCTAGAGCCAATCCCATTTAAGATGGCTGCCCCAGCCAACTAACCTTGGCAAACACATAAATGGCTATAATTTAACTATATTTACTGAAACAGATATAAAATTTGATATGGTAATAGCATCATCATCAACATATGCTCCAAGAGTTATACATTGTGCAAGAGCTTGGTTTTTGACATTATCTTTGGGTGTCAACCTGTTTGTCTATTAGCAAAATATCCACTGAGCAAATTTTGACGACAATTTCAGAAAGTAATGTTTATGAACATCTACAACTGCCTTATTTTTGAAGTCACTCCATTTCAAGATGGCCTCCACAGCTAATCATCATTAGCAAACATAAAGTATTAATATTAAGCTAAAATTTGGTGTGCTACAAGCTGAGACATCCATTTCCAATCAGATTATATATATATTTTCCCAATTTTCAACAAACATCTCATGGCACTGTACAAAAAAAAAATCACATAAAATGCTAATTAGCTAAACTTATCTATATAAGAAAGCCAACAGATTGCATTAGTTTTATTTTTGTTGCATTCTTGGCACCAGGAAGAAGCCTCCAGCAGAACGAGATACCATCTACCTTGATTAGATAGAGAAGACAGGAAAAAATATACAAACCGACAGACAAAATGCTACTCATTGAACATTTTAGAACAAAACTATAGCATTAACAAATTATTTGTATTTTTTTATGTCCTGGATGATTAAAAGATACATTAGCATTTGGCATTAACTGTTATTCAACACCATCTGTCTGTTAGCAAAATATTTCATTTAAAAAACTAAAACTCGCTGAAAGTAATCATTATATGTACATCTACAATGTTTTACGTTCTGATTCAACTCAATTTAAGATGGCCACCACAAATAACTGACTTAAACAAACACACACAAAAAAAAAAAAAAAAAACTGAAACTAGAGGGAAAAACGTAGTTAACCTCAATGAAAGACAATTGTAGTTCAGAACTTAGGAGTGGATCTTTTTTGACTTTCCCATTCTTTCTTTGCTGATGTATTCATAGCTTAATGAGATGCAGATTTGCATTTTTAGCTTTGTGCTAGTAGCCCTAAAGTGTTTTGTGTTGGCGCATAATCAGTTATTTTATCTGTTGTAGAAGTGTGGGGAGCAGTGAGCATCCATACAGTCTTGTGGTTTATAACCTGGTTTTCCTGAACACAAATCAAACTGAGAGGTTTAGTAGATAGAAATATGCTGGTGAAGATCCTCAGTAATCCAGGACATGATCAAATCAAAAAAACGTTCAATACAGAAGTATTAGACAGTAGATAGTAGATAGAAAACACACTCAATGGTTACACATGGTTGTGTTGGACATGGTTGGCTGCAGAAAGAGGACCCTAACGAGTTTTTTCCTCCATTAGGGTCACAGTCCAGCTAAGATGGAAACTATGAGCACCCTTTAGGTTCAAGAAACACCAATAATATTCATTTTCAAAAAGTTTTATGCACTAGTTTGTTAGAAAAAACAGTAAAAAGTGTTGTACAAAAGAAGTCAAAAAGTAAACATAATGGTCTTGGTTGCGTCATAGCTCTGTGCGAACCCCCTTTTTTTGGTGAACCGTGCCAGTTACCAGGTTGTTCTTTGTATCCGGAGAGATTTTGAAAACACCAGTACCTGTTGCAGAATGAGGCACTCAGTCACCATTTGGTGAGTCAGACCACTTGCTCAGACTTCTTGAAGCCTGTTGGCACCGTAGTTTGTCTACTTTCTTTAAAAGTTTGCTGAGTTTGGGTCATAAAGCTTTGACATCACATCGGCTAATAGCAGACCACTCTCATCTTGTTCTGGAACATCAGTATGAAGGTCTAGTCAAAGAAAACTCAAAGTCCTTATAACAAGGATGCAAAGTAATCGGGCGGTGCAACGAACAGCTGTCTCAGCCGTGAAACCTCTCAGCAAATACAACGCATTTTTTTCCATTTCTTCACTTTTTCCTTTCAATTAATCTGCTGTTTGTTCTTTACATCTTCATGGCTGGACCCAAAATGACAAAGATGGAAAATTATGTTTGTTTTCACTGAAGTACATCTTGTCCTGGTTTTATTTTCTGATAGCATTACATATTGTTGGTTGCCTAGGGGGTATGGGTGAATAAAACATTTATATAAATCAGTAAGATAGGCACCTACTGGTCTAATTAAATTACTGTAAAAGTTAATTGTACTGTTGTTATCTTTAGCTAACTAGGTTGATTCATCCCACTGGAGGACATTTGGATGCAACACTTTGGTCTAGACCAGTGGTCATCAGCATTAGCCCGATGTTTTCTAAGCAGAAGGTACTGGGGAAAGCTTATGATTAGACATGTTTCTATTACTGTTTGTTCTTTTATTCCAATTTCTGCTGCCATGAACACATCATGACTTTTACCATGATGTTTCCTTTTTCAAAAGTTTGGTATCGATTGAGATATTTTACTCATGACCTCCCTCTGTAAAAGTAAAGAGAAGATGAAGAAGGTGTGAAAAATTATGATCATTCCTAAAAAAATGAAATAAATTTACAGGTAATAAAAAGTAAATTATTATGGCGTTTTAAGACAAACACTAGAAGAAGACACCAAGCGCAGCCTTCCATTTCTTTACACATCTGTTCCTTCTGGTCAGGGTTGCATGATGTTTGTGCCTGTCTCCAGCGGGCTTTGGGTGAGATGAGAGGTACGACCTGGACAGGTTGCCAGTCCATCACACAGACACATACAAATAAGACAGTCAACCATTCATGAGCTCACCAACATCTTGTAATAATTTAGAGAAGCCAATTAATCTGACATGGAAGTTTTTGGTCTGTGGGAGGAAATCGGAGCATCCAACGAAAACCAACACGTTAAAGGGAATAATTATAAACTCCACACAGCAAGATCCCAGTCAGGAATGGAACATGCTCATTGTTTTCAGCCAACACCTGTGCAAACCAACAGCTCCATCATCCATCATCAGACCATTTGTTTTACTTTCAACTGAGGACACATAACGTAGCTACAATACGCCAAACACTCAAAGAACCCTGGCATGATCAGCAGCAGGTTTGTGTGTCTGAGCTGGAGTCACATAATGCGAGTGAACTGATTATTTTCTCAGATTGTGTTGGGTTTATTATTCGTTTCACTCTTTGCGGGCCAAATACAATAGGCTTGTGAACCATTTATGCCCTTCGGGCCACCAGTTGAAGATCATTATTCTAGACAGTTAATGCTTGGTTGCTACTAAATGAATTGCGCAAACATTTTATTTCCCCAGAAGATAAATCCCACCTCTGCCACCCACAGATCTAAAGTTAATTAAATTCCCTACTGGCTACAATATTGACTTTAGGAATAATATTTACTACTGCTTTTGTTGCTCTTGGTCTTTTTACACCATTGAACAGGGCAAAACTTGTTTTGTCTCGCACTGTTGTTTGCAATCAAGTCTAATTATCTTTATCATCACCAGTTATTTACTGTAGAGGCTTGGTTTTAATCCTTGGGGAACTTGTATGTCTATGTCAACACAAACAAAGATGCTAAATGCTTGCCTCAGTCATTTTTTTTCCCATTGACTGGAAGACATTGATATCTCTGTCTGCTTTGAACAGGTATAGTCCGTGCATCAAGCCTGTTCCCAATCCTCAGCACCATCCTTCTGATGTTGGGCGGCATGTGTGTCGGCGTGGGAAGGCTTTACAGCAGGAAAAACAACATCCTTCTCAGTGCAAGCATCCTGTTTGTGGCTGCAGGTAAGAGAAGACTTAAGAGTACACCACAGATACGTACAAACTTAGAGGACGATACATTCAAGGCATCAGATTTAAAGAAAGAGGGGATAAGCAAGCAGATTAGTTTTTGTTACATGAAATTTAGAGTTCGCCTTCGCACACCCACATGGTACTGTGGCGAGCATATCGTTTTCTCAAACAGCAATGTCAGGGGTTTTTGAGAAGCTTTTCTTTCATCTCACTGTCTGTCATCTCGTCCTACGTCTTTTTTGCTTCTATACTCTTTCCAGGGCTAAGCAACATCATTGGCATCATCGTCTACATCTCTAGTAATGCTGGAGACCCCAGTGACAAGAAGGACGAGGACAAGAAGAACCAGTACAACTACGGCTGGTCCTTCTACTTCGGTGCCCTCTCCTTCATCGTGGCAGAGTCAGTGGGTGTTCTTGCGGTCAACATATACATTGAAAAAAACAAAGAGACGCGCTTCAGAGCCAAACACGACTTCATCAAAACCACCTCGTCCTCTTCGCCGTACTCCCGCATACCAAGTTATCGCTACAGACGGAGGCGTTCTCGCTCCAGTTCAAGATCATCGGACCCATCGCGTGAGCCATCCCCAGTGGGAATGAAAACTGGTGGCGGGTCTGGAGGGGGAGGTTTGGGAATGGGTCTACCAATGGGGGATATATCCCTTTATGCCCTCAGCAGAGACCCTTTGAAGGGTGGAGGTGGGCCTGCAAGGTCTTATAGCCCTGAGAGAGATACTGGGTTTTTACAAGTCCACAACTGTTTCCAGAAAGACGTGAAAAATGGAGCAAACCGGAGGACCACGCCAGTATGAGGTCAGGACAGCGTTGCCGTTTTTTAAACTAAAATTTTATCAAAACACTTTGAATTTTGTGCAGATGTGCAGAAAGGAGAGTTTTCCTCTGGGTGTTTTTCCAACATCAGCAATGTTGAAACCTTAATTTTCTGACAGAAAAGTGAAGAAAATGTAAATACTGAAGAAAAATAAAGGCATTTTTTTTAAAAAGAGACTTCAGAAACATGTAGCATTATTTAATGAGTTTAATTCCGAGATATAATTACTACTGTTTGATAAAGTGGCTTCTGCTCTGACACAAAGATTGATGATGGTTGTACTGCCATTCTTTTAAAAAGACAGCCATTTATTCAATTTGCATGTCTGAGAGGCAACTTTTTTCTATATTTCTAAGTTTGACACAGCCTCATAGTATTAAAACTGTGATTTTTTTTTTCTTTTTTTAATATATGTGTGAAGTAGAGTTTTGAAAATTATACCCTTTTACTGTTTGGCAAATATAATATTTGTATTTAAAAGTTGTGATTAAAATGTGATTTGTGTGCTTGTTCTAAAACCATTGTTGTTCTGTAGTGGGTTTTAACTCAACACACATGGTGCTAACCTCACCAGTACACCTTGGAGCATTTTAAATCCCCTCACTTTGATTTTAAAGACTTAATGTGATTCAAAAAGCTCTCTGTTTGGATGTACCAGTAAGTCATGCCGTTAATGTGTGTGTTAGTGTGTGTGTGTGTGTTTGAGGCTAGGAAATAATGCCACATTGTGATGAACTGAAAACACAAACTAGTGTAAATATTAACAGAAACCTGTAAAGACGTTACATTCCAGTTCACTGTGTGTTAAATCAGATGATGTTTTCCCACACAGACTGTCTGCATTTTTGCTGATCATTTGCTCAGGGATGATGTATGGAACAAATGAATTCCTTTTTAAAGCCAGACGGACTGTTACAGTTGGGATGTGTAAAAAGAGAGATAAAATCACGCGCGGTGTTGCTGTGAATTTATTTAAATTCCCTGTATTTTGCATTCACTGCCTTTGTATAAATAATAATGTTGATTTTTTTGATTGTAGCAAATTTTGATCATGCTGCCAGAACTGCACACGTTTACAGTATGCCAGTCTCAATGTTGCTTATTAGTGAGAATTGTTGGGGGGAAATAGAATTTTCAAGAAGTTGACGAAAAGAAAATCAATAAATAATTTCGTGTCAGGTTGTGGACATGTGACTTTTTTGTGTTGCAACTGTTTAAAATGGTTTTTGAACACACCTTGAATCAAGCAGAAGGGAAAAATACATTTTATAGACCAACAGCTGACTCTTTACTTTATTATGGCTCAGTTAATGTGATAATTGGTAAATATAGAAGCGCAGGTACATAAAATGCTGAAAAGATAACACTGTGGTGTACTCTTTTAAGAAATCCTAGAAAATCTGAATATTTTTGCCACAATATGTTTTAAAACTCAGAAAAAGAAAAAGTTTGAAATAATTAACCGTCAGTAGGTGACAATAACACTGACCTGACATAAGGGACCGATCAAAACAAAGAAGGAACATTCTGAATAAATCTAAGGACTCCATTGTTTACCTTTTCCCCCCATCATTAACCTTTTCAGCCCACAATTAAATCTAAATGATGACAGAATCTCAGCAAAGCTCACCAGACGTAGAACCTGTGACAAATACAAATAAAAGTCTCCATTGTTGTCGTTTTTAAAAGGAACAAGAAGTACTAAACGTAAAAAGTGGGTGTCATTGTTCATTTTTTATTTTTTTTTGTCAAATTTACACCAACAATATAGTATTTAAAACTATTTTGCTTTAGAAAACGTTTGTAAAAAATGTATGTTTTCTCTCTAAAAAGTGCAGTTTCAAATAGTTTGAGCACATCAATATATTTTTTTAAACGTGCTCATCAAAGTTGCCCTTTCTGTTTTGTAATGTTTATTAAAGTGCTAGTTTTGTTACTATGGTTCTTGTTGTATCGTCTCCAGTGCCACAAATGGTATGCAATCGTGTTCATTCGTCTGTCTGTTAGCGAAATATTTCATAAACCAGTAGATGGATTTTAATGATAACTCTCAGAAAGTACACATACAATATCTTTTGATCTCAACCTGGTCTCCACAGCTAACTATCTTTATCAAATAATGTACATGAATAGCTATAACTATGTCATTTTTACTGATACTGAGCGAACATTTTATGCAGTAGTAGCTGAGACCCGACTCCAACACATTCGCTGAGCGCTAAAAGATCATGTGAGGTCTTTGTTCAAAACTTTGACATTCAGTGAGGTGGTAATTTGCACTTCTTCACAAAATTGTTCTTGCAATTATCTAATCAATTCATTGCATCTTTGCTGTTGACACAAACACGAAAAGAGTTTTGAACTAAAATACATCCAAACAGACCTTAGATGGAAACTCTTGGCACATGTAGTGCACATTTTTACCTGATAATTTCCCCTAAAAGGCACTTATCACTATTTGTGGCAATGTTGAGGTAACATAAAAAGGAAGGACAGTCTTACTTGCCCTCAAACAAGACGGACGCTTTTCTTCCCTCTCCTGCCTTTTCTTTTTGTCCTGTGTATCAGAGCCTCTCTTTACACATCTTCCGAATTTTAAATCATTATTATGGATCTGGTCAGCTGGTCTCACAACGGAACTGATAAAATTTTTAGACAAAGAGACAGGGTGCTGGAGAGCCCTCATGCCCCGAACAGATGCACACAGCTAGCTGGGTATGTCATGGATTCCTGGGGGCAGTGGAAGATGATGTGCCTGTCTGTGCTGTCTGTGGAAGACGTAGAAGACGTGTACATTATTGGATATATGATAACAAGATTTCTGCATTTTGGAATCGGCAGATACCTACGATATTGACAAATTAGGATGACATCTGCAGGAGTTACGGGCATGGTAAAGCTGCCAACCTTATGTGAAGGATTAATGCGTTCTTTGAGCTCTCAGACTCATGTGCTTTGCAAGCTCTATCAAAAGCTGAACACAATTTCTAAAAATCGTAGGCCACTTGTGGCTCCTGGAACTCGCCGGTATGAACGAATAGAACTCGGAGGAAGGCTAACATAGCACGGACCAGCAGAATGTCCACAAATCTGGCTGTATGGATTAGCCATTGAGAGTTCCGGCAGAACTGAAGGCAGACAGAAATCAGAGTCTGCTTGCCCAATTGTTGATTATCTGAATCTGCCCTCCCTGCTTGGCCAGGGAAGGCCAATTTATCTTAAATTGCCCTGGTGGATATGTAAATCAAGAAGCTCTGCTCTGTCCAACCCAACCATGAGAAAACACTTATCAGAGCTGTATCAGCTGACAGAAACTGTAACATCTTATCAGGACTATGGAAACTATCTGGAAGTGCTCATGTACAAATCTCGCCGTCTTGTCGTCCATGCATATGTATTGTGTTTGTACGTTGCTTGCTGTGGTAGATGTTTTTTTGACACCATAAACCGTGCCCCATCAAGGACATGGTGTGAGAGATCTTTTATTTATACCTCTCTCATTTTCTTCCCTTTTTCTCATCTAAGCAATAAGGACAGTGCTTCTTAGAATACCCCCCTGTACACTTCCGTCCAACTTTAGGACGGCTGTACAGAAAGTAATTTTGCTGTACTTCACTGTGCAATAACAATAAAGCTTATTCTGATTCTGATTCTTATGTTCTGCTATAAAATTAAATGGTAGGCAGTTGGGAACGAGGTGTTGAAGGAAATGAGCATAAGCCAGCATGATGCTTGACTGAACTAACAGGCTCCCAAATGCTCATCCAGACTTGAAAAGTTTGTCTCCAGAAAAGCGAACAAAGTTGATGTCCATGTGTTTGTGTGGTGTTGAGTTCAGCTTTACTTCTTAGTATATTTCCATCAGAGTTTGGAACTGGTTTCTTTGGGTTGCTGGTTTGTGAGTCCTCCCAACTCATGAAAGCAAACATTTTTCTGCTTCTTTGGCTCTTATCATTCAGGTCAGTGAGTTTACAAGGGAACGCCTTGAATCAGAACAAACATATTTCCATTCTTCGTGCTTTGTAATGCCAAACTGGTTTGATGCCAATGTTTTCCATTCTGGCTGTAAATTTGAGCGATTCTTCTGCATTCGTCTCTCTCTGCCCGTCACCCCAGCTGTGAAGTCATGTGACTCTGAACGCCACGAGCCCTGGCTGATATTTTCATCCACAATAAACCTTCCCCACCTCCCGTTGTGTTCCAGTGAAAGATCTCCTCCAGTAATTGGGAAGAAAATGGCAGGGTCACCCCTCCATGCGGTCACAGGAATAACCAACATGCTCATTAGGATTTATAAGTTGCTCGTTGCTTTTTTATAAAGTAAAGACACAATGGTTGATGATGCATGATGCATTCACTACAGTGATGAAGCATTTACACCCAACATGAGTTTATTCTACAATTGGACAGCATTTATAGCAAATAATGAATTAGATTAACATAAAATAATTATAACATCTTAAAGTTCACGCTTAAATGTAGATTTACTACAAACTGATGGGTAAAACTGGAACGTAAAAAGCATTTTGTTCCTACAAATTTACAGATGAGTGTAATCACAAACTTCCATCACGTCCATCGGTGAATAAACGTGGAAGTCGAATCCGATTTCCTCACCACAGGCATCTTCTCTCTTCCCAAGTTCTTTTTGATAATTTAAAATGGCTGATATTTTTCCCAGCAGGGGTTTGATTTCCAACTCCCTGTTGATGTTTATGCCATACTGTCAATCCAGGAAGCACAGGCATCCATTTGGATGGCATCTGTCACTGTGCTGACTGGATTTAGCCAGCAGCAGTTGGAGCTTAACCCTTTTCATCTGCCATGGCACAATGGATCAGATCAAGATGGCATGATGTGACGTCCAATTGATAACAGAAAAGTATTAAAGTATCAAATGTCAAGAACGTTCTTTACTTTGAGTATAAATGTGACTAAAACCTGATTTGGCTCTCAAAACTTTTAGAAAAATTGCTTTAATGTTTTTTTTTGTTTGTTTGTTTGTTTGTTTTCTATAACTGAAAGCCTGATTCTAACTTTTTGGTTTTCTTACACTGTAAAAAAAAAAAAAAAAAAAAAAAAAAAAAACATATTTAAATTTT
>JARVGS010000548.1:17904219-17925956 GCA_031762315.1 Hypsolebias antenori | reverse complement strand
ATTTATAAAGCCATTTAAAACAACCACAGCTGCAACAATGTGCTGTACACATGAAAAAAGTACGTAAAATAAAAAAAAAATCATATTTTTATTAATTATTAATTATGATGCGATCGTAAGTCCGGGTTTACGTAAGTCGGATGATATGTAACTCGAGGACTACCTGTATCTATTCAATGAATTCACCACATTTCTTCTTGACAACTTGTCCTAAAGTTATTCCCAATAATTTCTGGTGGATTTGGAGAATGATCCCACTTTAAGGTTGGATGTTGGGTAAACGAAGTAGCTAAATCTAATCACCATTTGCTCTAATTTCATTTAAACATTTGCAGAAACTCTGCTAAAACTTGTCATATCTCTTTACTGTGGGTACAAAACCAATGACTTTACATTTTGCATTATGTTTGGTCAAAACTTCAAGGAGCCGCAGACCAAGAAATTAGATTCTTGTTGCTGAAAGTCATTTACACCAACAATATTCAATTGTGCATAGCATTATTTTCAATGTTTGACCAAAACGTCCACATCTGCATCATTTCTCAACATGATTTTAGTCTAAAACTCAGATGTAAGGCGGCAGGTGAGATGCATTCCTTCAAAGAATATTAGGTCTTTGTATGTAGATTCTTCTACATTGTTTCAACAAACCTTTGCTTTCGTCACTCCAGAGTACAACATCTCTGCTGCAGCCATCTCCATCTTCAGTCTGGCCTTCATGATCCTTGGCTCTCTGTGTTTGCTGGGATCGTGTACTGGGAAAGGCAAAGGAAGAGACTACCTTCTCAAACCTGCCGGCATGTTCTTTGCTTTTGCAGGTGAGTTCAGGTCTCCAATGAAACAGCACCCTAGAAATAAGCCAAATATTCCTAAATGTGACCAAATTTTCTTGCTTTGAGAAAAATAATCTGTCAATGAGGTCAGCAAAAGTTGCTTGGCTAGAATTCTCAAAACTATGAAGCTGACTACTTTGTGCTTTTTAAACTAAATTGTCCAAAATAAAAATAAAATGCACTTCTTACAAGCAGATTGCTTTCCTGAAGACATATTTTCTTGGAATGTGTATGTCCCTTCATTAATATGATTTTAAGATTTTTTTTATGCCTCATGTAAGAAAATTTGACTCATAACAAGTAAATTGACCCTAATGCATAAAAGATCTTTAACCAAATGGAGAATTATGCACTTTTGAACAAGCTGACGTCAAGGTTTGCTTACCGTACTTTCCACCGTACAAGTCGCATCAGTCCAAATATGTCTAATGAAGTGGAAATAATATATAAATAAGTCGCATCTATTATGAGTCACCGCTGACGACCCGGAAACATGGGCTGGTGTTGTGCCAAAAATCGATTAGCTGCCAAATGGCAGCCGTGGGAGCGTGCACGGGAGAACTTTAACAAGAATTGAACAAGATTAACACTTAAAAAACAATTGTTTGCTCAGAATTATAGTAAAGGTGTCTCAGTTGAACTTTTTCCATAATAAATGCACTTTAACAGTCAAATCAGCTGCATTTCACCTGGGCATCGTGGTGAAATACAGCTGATTAGACGTTTGCTCCAGGAGTTCCAGAGCAAGACGAAGGTGGCCTGTATGGCAAGCCAAGTGTCTCATTAATATCCACTTTTACCTATTAATGAGACACTTGGCTTGCCATACAACTCGAGCGCCCTCTAGCGGCTGCAACTGGTAATGTTCAATATTTTTCATGTCAGTATGAATAAAATAGTCAGAGCTCAGCTAATAATGGGGTTATAAATATGAGAACAAAAACATATATTTGTTGATTTTGTGCATAAGTCTCAGGACTTGCAAATTTATGCAAAACGGTGCGAAAGATATGGTGAAAAATACAGTATTTTAGATGTTAATTTCAGCATTATGCTCCCTTTAACCTGATTTTAAGATTTATTATTAGAAATTTATTGATCACGCAGGAAATTGTGCTTCATTTAAGAAAATTTGACGAGACCACATAGAAAACCTTTCACCAAATTGAGAATTGTGCCCTCCTGAACATGGAATGAGCACAGATGTCTCATGTCAACGTTTCTTTTTCAGGCATCTGTGCTTTCATCTCTCTGGAGGTGATGCGTCAGTCGGTCAAGCGCATGATTGAGAGCGAGGACACCATTTGGATTGAATACTCCTACGCCTGGTCCTTCGCTTGTGCCTGCAGCGGCTTCGTCCTTCTCTTCATCACAGGCATTGCACTCCTCGTCCTCTCCATGCCCCAGATGCCCAGGAATCCATGGGAGACTTGCATGGATGCCGAGCCAGAAGCCGAGTGATGCTGGACAGGAAAATGCTACCAACGCGGGGTCAGACAAAAATTTAAGAGTTCAGAAGCTGGATTTAGTTCAAAAACAAGATGAGAGATTAAACAGGGGTGGGGGGTGGGGATTTGTTGCTGGTGTATGTTGGATCATAGCCATCTTTAAAACAAAGGTGGGTTTCTGTGTTTTTTTATTTTTATCTCTAGGCCCAATAGGAAAGAGATGGGGAACTGCAAAATCTTGTTGAACGCATCTCATACCAAACTGAAAACCTACACAAAAAATAAATAAAAAAGCAAGTCACCCACATTTTTTTACACCCATCTGAAAACACCATTACTTTACGTGTTCAACTAGTCCTCCACTGACAACTTTATTGATTTAATAAATATTTTGTTAACGCAGAGCCTATGGTCTTGAGCTGCCATGTGTCAGTGTCATGCACCCTAAATTTTGGCTCCAACAAACATCTTTTGAATTTAGGTGTAGAAAGGTTATGAACAAATAATATCTTACCTGTTGTAGATAACTCTTTGAGACACTGGCGTTTGAATTACTAGACTATATTTTTGATGGGACTGACGAGCTAATGGGTAGCCATAGTGGGACCAAAACCAAAGTGGACTATTGCCTTAAAACTCCCAATAGCAAAAAATCTGTATGCTATTTAGTAAACTTTGTCAGTTTCATTGTATTTATACAAATTCTTATTTTTTGAACGTGCAACTTGTGGCAGTAGCACATCACTTCTAGCAGGGATTTCTGCAGGGGTAGTGGTGTGATACGAAACAGACTGCGGTGCACAAGTATACAAAACGGCATTAGCGGAAATAATATTTTTGAGATCGGAGTAATTTCAAAATGAAAGCAATCCACTTTGGTTTTAACCCTGCCAAGACTAACCTTTAGCTCATCATCCTGGTCAGAATTAATCTGTTTGATTTAAATATTGTTCAAAAAGTTACCTTCAACAGGTAAGATAGTAACTGGTTGTACTTGTCACAGAAACCCACTTCAAAATGTGTTCATAAAGAGTTTGAGGGTCAAATTAACACTAATGTTACACCAAGGTGGACCTGTGGCACTTAACTGTGTAAACTGTGCATGAATATTTTCATTTGGTTTTAACTTCACTCAGCTACAATGTCAAACTATCCATCCTGCAGGATTATTAAATAATGCTGGATTTTAAGGAAATCAGCAGCTTACTGCGTTTTTTTTGCATGAACCAGGCTAAATGTTGGTCTGCAGCACCAATCATGTTGGAAAAAGTTCAGTTCCAGCAGGTGAACGTACAAACCAGACCTTCAAATCAAACATGTACAAAAAAAAAATGTGCATTTGTTTGGTGCTCTCGAGTGAAACAAATGATTTTATATTTAAAACTTTACTTTATGGTAAAAGGGTGATTCAAACAGAATAATTCAGGATGTTGTCCCTTTAGTTCTACATGAACAATTTAAAAGAAGCATACAACCATTTCATTAGCAGTTTTTAATAAGCTACAGCGTCCCTAAGTGGGTTTTGAGGACTGAATTCAGAAAAATGTATGAGTTACGTTTCAGAAAACTATTGGTTCAGTTTGATGAAACTGAAAACTTTGTACTTGGGAGGGTGGTTTGAACAATAGAGGCACAAAAACCCGCCTCTGCTTTTAACTTTTAGGAAAAAATGATCTGTGCATGTGGTGAGCGGCGTTAAAAACCTTTTGTTCAGAACTCTGGTGTAAAGATCTAACTACCTGGTTCTGTCAGAGCTGCAGCCACCAGTTTGTGAAAGAGCTCAGGGTTAAAATAAACAAAATATTAAAAAAAAAAAAAAAAACTGCAGCTTTTGGGAAAACTAAGATTTTGATGGTCTGATCTTTCATAACCTAAAAAGAAAAAACCCAAAAAAAAAAAAAAAAACTATCAGTGAACTTTTTGGACATGTCAATTTATGTTGTGTTAAATTTTTCACTGGTATTATTGGTTAAATAAATAAAAACACAGAATTAGCTGCTGTTTGTATCTTTACCAACTTAATTTAGCATGCAGGCGAGTTCTAAAATGTAGCTAATTTTGTGTTTCTTACATGCTACAACTTTGTAAAGAAAATTAAAAAGCTTTAAAAAGAGTTTGAAGTTTTTTTTTTTTTTAATGTGTGTGTCTGCAGATTCAAGTGTCACAGTGGCTGTTTGGATTCTTTGTTCTGATGGGAAGAAAAAAATAATCACAGGCAGTTTCAATAAAAACACTTTAATAGAGAAACAATTAAAAAAAAAAACTTTAAAACACAATGTAAATTATTCCATATAACCACCAACTGAAACAAATATTCAAGAGCTTTGAACCCATGAGGGAGAAACCAATGGGGAAGCTGGGAGAACAGGTGTGCCATTGATTCACTGCAGCGAGGGAAGAACAGAGGAGCCAACAGACAACGGGAAACGGCGTTTTCGAGAAGGCTGAACACAGTGCTCTCTGCCGGCTGGGCAAAAGGTTGCTCCCTTTTCATGTGCCGCACCCAAGCTGGTTTCACGCAAAGGCAAAATAAAAGCACTGATAACAAAACATTACTCATATTCTATGTATTGTGTAAGAATGGAAGCTTTTAAATAGAGCTAATCGTTTTGTGTTTACATTGAATTTGAGGTATGCACAAAGTTTACAAACTAAGCAAGAAAGGAACACTGCAACTCCTTTAGAATGTCTTTGGCTCAATCTCTTGGGATGGAAAAAAAAAACAATATGTGAAGCTGTTGCTAAAGAAGCGGTGAAATGTTAGTATTGCACAACGGTTGAGATTAGCCAACGACTGATTTGTGGAAAAGCGATTCCCAACACAATCGATCAGGGAGCAACCTCAGCTTTAGCCCTTCTAAATAACTACAGGAAAATAAAGGGAAACTTTTATTACTATTACAATACTTTGTTTTAATGGTTAGTAAAAGTAACATGTTTCGTTGATAATGTCAACAAGTTATTGTTCACATCAAATGATATACTAAACATTCGACTTCGCTCGTTTGTTTTTCTTTTTCATCCATCAATCAACACAAAGTGATAAAAACAGGGATAATAAAAACAGCCAAGTTGTTTAGACATGCATAAAAAAACAAAAATATTGACTAAACATTAAAAAATGAATCCGTGATTGTTTTAGCTATGGTGGAAATAAAACAAAAAACAAATCCAGCAACGCGTTTTGTCAAAACATGAACTGTACAGTGATTACGTCTACTAACGGTGCAACATATATCGCCCCCGCCCGCCCCCCACGACAGAGAAGCCAACCACCATCTTAACAAAACAAAGTCCATAAAGTTACAAGATGCTCTACCTACCAACCAGGTTGTTGTCCATTTCTAGATTTTTATTTTATTTTAAACTTTTTTTTATGTGAATTTGCATAATTAAAAAGGGCATACCTCTTCTTTGAACAGCTTCTATAAAACCGAGGCGCTCCCAAAGGTTTTATTGTAAATACATAGAAAATGCATATTTACAAGTATGTGATCTCTGCTCAGTCAAACAATCTGGACCTTCCATTAAAAGGTCAACAAATAAAATAAAATAACGGAAAATCAAACAAGAAGTAGTTTTAATGAAGTTCTCTGCTGATTGAAACCTGTGAGATGTGAGAATTTTAATTACATGAACCACAGACTGCCATATTAAGACATGAAACGAGAACATTTCTGTAAAAAATAACCAACTTTAATCATTTGCAGACGATGCGCTGAATTACCATAGTCTTTTTTTGTCACCTAAATGGAGTTAATTCATTTAAAAAAAAATTTAAATTCATTGTTCGTGAAACTATTTGACCTCCTTTGTGTCCCAGTAATGAGCAACACACTGAATAATTTCAAAAATCAAAGTACCCAGAATTAATTTTTGCAAAAGATATGTCATAACACTGAATAAATGGAAAATTTAATTCTTTACATGACTAACGTTACAAGGCATTCTTAAATCTGCAGATCTTACAAATAAACTTAACAGTCAAGAGTTTTTGAAGCACTTCCAAGTTTTTTTTGTTTTGTTTGTTTTTTGTTTTGTTTTTTGATTGTTTTGTAGTAATGGTTTACTTTTTGAAAAAGTACATTGAAGGAAAATCAAACCCAAGTTTGGAAAGCATTTTAAAACTTGGCATGATGCAAACATCTGGTCAGGAAAGAAATGAGCTGTAAAAATCACATTACTAAATAAATAAGACTCTTTTTAAAGAAAAGAATGCAACAATATCTAAATAAATCAGCTGTGAGATTTTTGAAGAGATACACCAGAAATCTGCCACATTTAAAGCCACAAAAGCATATTACTGTTAAAAATTAAATGATATAATTTATTTTTTTTGCAGACAATAAGTGAAAATTGAACCATGCTGTCAAATATGTTAAAAAGCAGTTTGAGGCTCTTACATTTACAGTTTATCCACATTTAGCCACTTTTATGAAGGGGTTTCTTAAAAAAAATAAAAATAAAAAATAAAAAAATAAAAAAACTAATGATAAAATGTCAAATTGTCAAAATTTTACAGAAAATTTGATTTAAAATGGTTTCTTATAAATATTGTAAGATTGAAAATAAAAAGTTAAATTAAAATTAGCTAGATAAACATGTTGAAGCTGTGTATTAGTTTTATTTATTGAGTTACTGCATTTGATAAAAAATGTAAATTTATCTTTTAGGAAAATTAAAATATATGATTATAACAGAAAAAAAAAATTCACAATTTTTTTAAGTGCTCAGAGATTTCAATCCTTGCTCTAAACTTGTGGTTAATTTTTTGTATTTTTTTTTATTGTGAACTATAAAACTGGTGGAGTTTTAGGGATTACCGTAGTATTTATAGGCTTTATTACAAAATAAAAATAAAAAATAAAACGAATACGTTTACTTTTGAACATAATAAAGAAAGAAATGTTGGCAGAGTCCAACAGTTGACGGGGTCTAGATTGGACTGAAACTACTGCTTCACGTTGACAAGAATATTCAGAAGATATGTAATATTAAAAGCTATAAATGTTTCACATATATGCATACTTTTTTGGTACCATTTTCAGAGCGATTAATCCCCAAGCGTAGCACATGTGAGACATAAGATTATATGTTGGTGTGTTCAAAAACATTTGACTGGAAGTGTCGATCCCACTGAAGTTATGACATGCTGCTCAGACCTCACCACGTTCACTTCACTTCACTTCACTTCACTTTCACAAACCTTCAGATTACTAAAAACTGTCAAAATAATAAAAATAATAACAATAATAATAATAATGATAATAAAACCAAAATAAATCTTAAGCCTATCAGCATGGAATATTAAAAATAAAATTAAAACTCCTAGCAGTTACTGAAACAACGTCAAGTGATGTTTGCAGTGGTTCCCACCACTGGTCCTTGAGGAACACCATCCTGCATGTTTTACTTGTTTCCTTGCTCCAGTACACCTGATTCAGTGATGTAGTTACATCATCAAGTTCTGCAGAAGCCTGTTAATCACCCATGTATTAAAATCAGGTGTGTCGGAACAAGAAACAACTAAAACATGCAGGATTCCTCAAGGACCACGGTTGGGAACCCCCTGATTTTAGAGTCACACAAGTCATTCGACGTAAGATTTAGTAAGTCACTTAAATGACCTGTTTAAAAACTGAGCAAAAATAAAACGTAAATCTAACAGACAGGCAAAGCGCTTCATCTCTTGGATCACTGATGCAAACGGAGGAGGAATGCCACAGCCGTTACACTGACGTTTTCACACTGCATCTAATTTTCTTGACAAAACCTTTAATTTTCTTGACAAAATCTTTGTTAAAAGTAAATGATGCAATAAAAACAGATTTCCCCCCCCTATAAATAATCACATTTAGCACTAAGTCACCAAAGATTATTTTAAGATAAAGACGACTAACTGAAAAAAAGGGGTGGGGGAGTGGAAAATAAAACAAATAAAATAATTCATAATGCAAATACTAACATGATTTCTGTGGCGTACAATTCAGTCTTTTATTTTCTTTTGCTGTACAGGTTAGAGGAAAATGTATCTACTTCTATACACGGTTCTATGTAGGTCCTGTCAGTTGACCACTTAGCTGTTGTCCATTATAATAAGCACAGTATTATGAACTGCCAACGTTTGCTCACACTTGAAAAAAAAAAAGAAGAAAAAACATTTGTTTCTGCGTTTAAAAAGAGAAAGCAAATAGTAAAAATAAGCGAGAAGCTAAGTGGTCAACCAAGTTTTTGCTTTTTTTTTTTTTTTTATTTTTAAAATTCCTTAATTTTTTTGTATTTTTATTTTTTCAGCATTACGTACATGTACAAGTCTAGATAATATAAGTATATATTCATATATACATAATGAGTATGTATATATATATATATATATATATAGCAGTAATGCATTTGTTATATATATTGACTTTCTTCACAGATATGTCAGAGGCAAAAAAGACAGTTACCAACAAGAAGTCAAAAAGGTTAAAAAAAAGGCAGAAAACAAATCTACTTGTAGAAACCATTTTAAATGCACTTTTCACTATTTTTTTTTTATATTTTTACCGTTTTTTTTTTTTGTTTGTTTTTGTTTTTTTTTCCCCATTTTTTTTTTTTTTTTTTTTTTTAATTTTTAATTTTTTTTTTTTTTTTTTAAATCTTTAATTTTTTTTTTATTAAGATATTTTATCACCTACTACTGGGAGAGGCTAACACTCATTTAAAGTAGGAATAGTACCCATTGCTACCATTTGAACTTCCTATACTCAGCTCTTGAAGGAGAGACAGAGGGTCGCTATTCTTTTTCACTTGTTCAGGTCGAACAGCTCGGGGTTTTGGAGGAGCACGAAGGGCGCTCGCATACGACATGGTGGGGGGTTTGTTTAGGTTTGGTGCCCCCTGAGTGGGCTCTGTCGTAGCTTGTGGTGGCGGCTGCTGCTGCTTTTTATTTGACATAAGTGGGGGAAACTGGTGCTGAAGGGAGGTGATGTGTGGATGTGATGGCTGTGCGGCCGCAGGCTCGACTTTCACCTGCTCGTCTGGCTGACGAAGGACCTTGGAAGCTGCCAATAAAATAAAGGCCGGTCATTAAATTAGATATTAACGAAAATGTAGACTTTAGAATAAGCATCTATGACTAAATCAAAATATGCAATTAAAACCAATACCTACCCATAAGGTCCCGATGTTGAGCCAGTGTGCTGGATCCGTTGCATGGAATGTTCTGAAATGGACCGGGACCTCCTCCGTTACTGGGCCAAAGGTGGTCATGTGAGGGATAACTGTAGGGGGGATGATGCTGCATTTGTTGATGATCCTGGGGGTCTGCTGGACATGGATGGGCATTGTGGGCGTTGGCAAGAGATGGTTCATCAGGGTAGCTGGAGGAAATCCGGCGTTGATAAAGAGGCCGACCTGGACCTCTTGGTTCATACTGTGCAAACAGAAGCAGCAAGATGAGGCGGTAGAAAATAAAACAAGTTACTTATACTTGGCTTCAACAGAAATGACACTCGGCTAGAAGTCAGTCAAGCAAATGAATGATATGTAAATATTTTGTCTTTAAAACAAAGTTTAAAAGTATTTAAAGCAGGATTAATGACTTAAGTAGAGGGTGGTACCAATGTTTTTTCCGTAATGTAAAAATATACCATGATAAAAAGGAATAACGCCAAAACCTCTTGCTCAGGGTTTCAAATTTCCTAACCATAACTCCACCCACTCGGTCATCATGTGACCAGAAGTCTAACCTTAATTAATGAGGTAAACTCTCAAGGACCCATCCCCCATGATAGACGTGCATTAATTTCTTCAGATCAGTTACCGTATTTTGCGCCTCAAGCACAGATCTGTTCATTTGTTCAGCGATAATGGAAAACGCATGGAGAATTTCTTATGACGCAGCTTTCAACTTAAAAGTGATCGATTTGGCTGTCGAAGAAGAAAACAAATGTCGAGCGCGAGACGGTGTGATGTTTTTCTGAGCCTCCAAGAGGCTCATGTTAATTTTACTTCAAAGTAGTCAAGTCTGCCGTACATTTTAATAAAAGTTTTAAAATTTGTTCTGTGTACAGTAAATGTGTTTAAATAGTGTTATCTCATTTAAGTTCACATCCGAGCACAGAGCGGAGATAACGAATGGGAGGGGCTCTCCCCTTCCTCCTCCTTGTGGGTTCCCCTGAGCAGAAATTACGTTAAATTTATTTAGAAAGTACATTTGAAACAGAAGCTGTTACAAGTGTTTAACAATAAAAATCGATGGTACTAATTTAATGAATATTTACCATATTTTACCGGTACTATGTGACTGCCGGTCACATGACCTTGACAAGACTTGTGGGTAAAACTTACCGGTATATAATTTTTAAATAATTTCGATTACATAGGTGTTTGGCACTGTTCTGTCCAGTGATTATGCTTAGATAAGTTATTGTGTTCATTCTGTAGGTTGAATCATTTTAACCATGAGTCAGACAGCGAAGCATCATGATTTATGACCATCACCAAGCCATAGTCTGTGAAACGCCATCCGGTGGCTGATTCTTGTACTACAACAAGAGATGCCCATGATGCCAGGAGCTAGGTAGATTCTGATAATGAACGGTGGATGCCCGCGGCTTAAAAAGCAACGGGTTTTATATATGTACAGCTACTTTCCAATTCCTTCATAGATGACCATTAAAAAAATAATAATAATGATAGCTTAGAAGAAACAGAAAATGTGTGCATTTAGAATTCTATTTTTAATAAATTACACTGTAAGCTAAACAAATTAGGCCTTACCTCATCTACATTGTGAAGGGCTGTGGCTGCTGATGTTCTGGGGGACAGTGGGTGGTAGGACTCAGAGTCTGGACCTTGATTTTGTTGATGCTGCTGTTGTTGTTGTTGTTGCTGCTGCTGCTGTTGATGCTGCTGCTGTTGTTGTTGTTGTTGTTGCTGCTGTTGTTGTTGATGCTGCTGCTGGTGGTGAAGTTGCATGAGCACTTGCTCCTGCCTGCTTGGGTGAGCCATGATGGGTAGTCCATAAAGAAGGCCATGACCCTGGTTCCCCAACAGGTGATTCTGTTGAGATGTAGATGAACCTCCACTTTGGGACCATTGGGCTTCTTGCAAATGGTATTTGACTTGGGAGGATGGGGGGCTGCCAGAGTGAGCTGGTGGCTGATTTGGGTAACTTCCTGTGTTGTATACGGCGTTACCCGGGTGTTGTTGCTGCAAAGCTTGATTGTTGAGAAAATTGTCGTTAAGGAGATTGCGAACTGTGTCATGGGAGTAAAGTCCTGAAGGAAAAGGGCCAGTGTGATTGGAAATGGCAGGTAAGGAGGATGAGGGGTCATCTGAGGCACGGGTCTGGGACTGTCGGTACTGGAGGAGACGGGACTGAGGTGGGGGTTGCATCTCTACTGTATCCCTAGGTTCCTGATGATCCTGTGGGGGTATCTCTCTCAAGAGGCCTGGGTACCTTCAAGATGGAGTCATATTTTAAAGCAAATTTAATGAATTAAAAAAAACAATCAACACAAAAATACAAGGGTGTCTATAACTAAAGAAAACAAGTCACAATGTAAATCTGATTTTAATCTTATGTTCTGATCAGTGTTGACCAAAAACATTTCAAAGTTTGAAAATGAAATCAATGCAACTCCTTGATTAGTACAAGACTAAAAATCAAATCTAACCTGTTGAAATTTGGGCCAGCAGAGGCAGAAGGAACAGATTCATCATCCATATTGGCACTGTGCCCCCAGGTAGCTGCTCGAAGCAGTTGATGGGGAAATCGAGCCATGCCAGATTGTGCGAGGTGGGCGAGCTGTTGAGGCACAGGAAAGGCAACATTGCCCTGGAGGAAAGGGCGTGCTGCTTCTCCCCACTGACCTAGTCTGGCTGCTTGCTGCTGATGGCTCAGGGCTTCTAGAGCCAAGGGATTCTGGAGATCTGAAAATAAAAAAAGTATGATTAGCCAATGATAGCACTTTACGTTTTACAATCTCAAAGTGCTACAATATAAATTAACTAGAGAGAATAAAACATGGACTGAAAAAAATGGACTTCAACAATAGTGATTGCTAATAATGTCACAAAATGCCACTGGAAAAATCCAAACTATTTTTTGAGACTTGTGCTTTGGTGCACAAAAGGGGATGCTCTTTTATTTTGTTCATTTTCTACTGCATTCAAAACCACTACACCTGTGCTGACACCTGGACCCTTTCTTTAATTTATTTTATTTCATCTCAGTGGCATTTTTTATTTGAAGAGAGATGATGCCTTTAACCTACTGCAGTTCAAACAAATTTAAGTTGATACAATTTGTTTACTGTTTATATTTGTTAACAGTTGATTGTGGAATTATAATTATAAAAAATAAAACCTTGCATACAAATTTGTATTTGTCAAGTTTCCTAAAGAACATTGGTATAGAAAAAATTTTATCGGCGGTCAGAGCTATTCAAGAAATCAGGTACTGGTTTCAGCCCCGACAAAACAGAATCAGCGCATCTCTAAAACAGAGATAATACAACAATGAGTTTTAAACTCACCCAAACGGTCTCCATCTGGTCCATCTTCCCCAAAGTTGTTGACTCTGTGAGGCTGCTGTGGCAGGCCCGAGTGGTGGCCCCCTGCATGACCCATTTGAGTCCTAATCGAACTGTTCATCTCATCCACCCCACCAGACTCTGTCCCATCCACAGTGGGTGATTGGACAGGTCTATGAGGTGGTATGGAGCCACTGAAGAAGGAAGCATGGTTCCCACCAGTGAAGGCAGGGCTGAGCTGTTGCTGCTGACTCTGTTGGGCCATTCCTGGGTGTTGAGGCTGGTTGACCCGATAGGGAAGTCTAGATACTGGATACTGTTGAGGGAAGCTTCTTCCACCGGTAGGATGTGAAGGAAAAGCAGTACTGGGTGGAGCCAGGTGGTAGTTGAGGGATCTTTGGGGAGCTGGAGGGTCTTTTCGATGAAGTAGAGTGTTGGGAAATCCAACTAGTCCTTCTGTCTGTGGATCTAAGCTTCGAATTTGGCCTGTGTCTAAATCCCCCTGCACAATAAATACACCACATTAAATTTCACATGTATTTTACTTTGACCATAATAATCCAATTAGAGCTTTTAGACAATAAAAATAAAGCACCTAAAGGTGAACGTGCATGTAAAACTTGCCTGTTTTTCTCTTAAGTCTGTGTTTTTTCTTTCTGGAGTTTGTAAACGGGTTTGTTCAGACTTTGGACATCCTTCTACTTTACCTAAAAAAAATGAGTAAAACGCATCGTCAAAAAAGGCGACTCACTACAGTCATTTGTTAGTGTAGCAGATAACTTGATATTGTACTACAACTAAAGACACACCATTTCTGATGGGGTCAGCCTGTAGTTCCTTCTCTGGGCTGGGCTGGCCCATTCCTAGAGGAGAGGGGTGTCCCACCCCACTGTAGGGGACAGGGGAGCCTCGGTTCTGTGGCTGTAACAGGTTTAAGTTGTAGGCTACAGCTGCTTGGTGGCTCATGATGCGAGGATCCACCGCAAAGCGGTTCTGGTAACTTGGCCAGGGCAACTTAGAACAAAAACAAATTACCAACATTTCTCTGTTATACAACACACAGAGGCAGAGCCACTATTATTTTATCCAGGCTCATCTTGTAATGTAATAAGTGAAGCAGGAAACTTACTGGCAGAGGCATGGACATGACCATGTTTCCCCCATAAACAGCTGGAACATAGAGAATACTTGTGCCTGTATGAGGATCGATCCTCTGCACAGGGCTGGGTGACTTCCCCATCCCAGCTGATGTCCCACCCAAAGGTGGTGTGAATCTTTGAATAGGGTTTCCCATCAACACAGCAGGGTTAGACTGAACTGCAAGACAAAGGGACAGGGCATTATAATTAATTAAAACGTTGACTATGCAAAGAAAATTACATACTGGTAATTAGCAACAACTGCAGAGTTGTTCCGCTTCAAATGCACGTCTATAGTTAAATGAACAGACTAATGTAGCTTTGTTTGTTGTTGGTTTACTACGAGCATGTTAACTATATACAGGCAATTATTTTAAGCAAAGAAAAGAGAAATAAAAAAGGAAAACCTACATTAACATAAAAACGTGCACAAGTATCTGCAGTACTTCTTGATGCTTTGGAACAAGTATGCTTTAATGTGTGTTTTCTCTCAAGTCTCTCGTCCACTATAATATAAAATATGCTACACAAAATATGCTTTCTTACAATATACAGTTGTCAGCTGCTGATGCAAACTTATTGTCTTTTCCTCAAATATTCTGTTAGCTGCTTTGCTCTGGTGGCATCAACAGCCTCAGGCCTTGATGCATCCATCTGTCTGCATCAAAAAGCCCACGCTGTGCTCATTTAGAGGAAGATCATCACATTGCATGTATATAGTTGTTTGTTTCCTTTACCTACAATACTTAACCAAATATAACAGATCAAAGTATTATATAAACACATTGAATTTTTCTTTGGTTCTACTCTTGTTCAAGATGAAAAACTCTGGAATTTATTGGCAAGAGGAAACAAAAGAATAAACAGTATGGTACCTTCAGATATTTTAACAAGCAACAGCAGTAAAGATGGGCTTTAGGTTACACTTACCATATCCTTCAGGTGGGAGGTGCTCAGTGTGGTTTGCATGCTTCCCCTGTAACAAAAAGACTTTTGAAACTACTTCTGAAAGGGCTGCTACATGACGGGAGTTGCAATAATCACGTCTAAAATCTTCTGACAGAATTACAGCACAAGATGGAAGAAGAAATAAAATAATTAAACAGGTTAAAGACAAAACTTAATGCATTTAAAAATCTAGAAACAGAACATCTGAATGCATTTAAGACTTTTAGGGTATGAATTTGAGATTAATAAGATTTAGACTGGCTTTTTCAGACTCCACAAAAAAAAATCTGAAATCAGTTACCATATCATGCATGTTTTTTAATTTCTATGCAAAGTAAAGCCATCCATCATTTTCACTTATATAGACCGTCTGTCATCTAAAATAATACAAGAACAACAACGACAACAGCAACTGCAGCAGCAGCTACTACTGCTACGACTACTACTACTACTACTACCACCATCACTACTACTACCACTACCAATACTACTACCACTACCAATAGTACTAAAACCACCACTACTCTACAACCACTACTACCAACATTACCATTACCACCACCACCACCAATACTACTACCACCACCACTCCGACTACCACCACTACCAATACTACCGTTACTACCACTACTACCAACATTACCACTACCACCACTACCAATACTACTGGTACTACCACTAATACCAACATTACCACTACCACCACTTCCAATACTACTACAGCCACTGCTACTACTACCACCACTACTTTTACCACTACCGCCGCTACTACTATCACTACCAGTACTACTACCACCACTACTACTATTATCACCACTACTACTACTACCACCAATACAACCACTGCTACTTCTACTGCAACTAATAATAATAGTATTATTAGTATTATTAATAACAATAATAATAATGATAAAAAGACTACAGTGAAACTAGTAAATTACAGTATTCATCTATAGAACAGATTATAAAATGTATGTAGTTTTAAAACGAGAAGTTTAAACTAGTTAATAATTCCTCAGAGTTCTAACTGCTTAAAGTGTAAAAAATATGAGTTAACTTCTGATTATTCCTACAACTCATAACAAAACAACAATAAAAACCATTGAATTGTCAGATCAATGTGCAATTCTTGGTGGCCATGATCCTCTTCCAGTCAGATCAGAGAGCACTATTTTTTTTAAACTATAAAAGGAAAACTAAGATATGTTCACTAGTTACCTATTCTAAGCTCTGCTTTGCATCATATGATTTGAACAAGTAAAATCTTTAATTTTAAATGCACAACACTTATGAGATGGCATTATTAAATGTATTCATTAAAAATGCCACAGTGAGGAATTCACAGAGATGGTGCAATATTGTTTATAGTTTAGAGAATAACATTAAATTTGATATGCATGAATAACTGCACCATGTGCCGATTCAAACCATAAACTTCACAGTTTTCCTCCTGGTACCTTCATGTCTGTGTGCTGCATGGTGTAAGTGAGGAGAGAACAGAGCGGAAGTGCATGTTTATCTCTACAGCTGGCTGGCGGAGCTTGGGCTCATTAAGCCCAGTGGGTGATGGCAGCAGGTTGGCAGCTCTGCTGATTTGGTTAACCTTTACCTCAAGGCAGGCAGGATAGACAGACACACAAAGACAATTTAAATGGAGCTAAATAATTTAATAAAAGGCCCTTCTACTACACGAACAATGCTAATTTTCTTTTTTTATGTTTTATGGGGCAGAAACTGGTAATCATAAAACCATTTCCTGTAGTGAAAATTAAAGTGAGTCTGTTTAATAGCTTTGTTTTTTATTTCCACCTTCTCAAGGATGTTATGATAATTTGTCTACCACTTCAGCAAACCACTGAGGCGTTATCTTGACATATAAAATCATCTGACATTTTAGACTTTTTTAAACCTAATAGATCCCGTTTTTGTTTTAGACAAACTTGTCCCATTACGCAGCTGGATGTCTCAGATTCTGCACTGTGCACTGTCTGAGGTTGAACATCTTAAGTCTTTCTTTGGCCTGCTCTGAGAATTATGTTTCCACCACTGAGCTCTGAAAAATCTCAACGTAAAAATATATAAAATAAAGGTTGAGTTGCCATGCCAACCAGCTACTCTAATTATGTCAAACTGAGGCTTTAATCTACAATTTTACCCTGTTATATTAGGTTTGATATTTATTGTTTTTACTTTACAGTATGAAGGTAGTATGTTTTTGTTCTGTTCCTTTATAAATGTAATAAAAATAAAAAATAGTGCCACTGTTCCTAATTCATAACTTACCTTAGGAGGAGACTGCTGCTGTGGACCCTGCTTGTTAGAGGCAGGCTGCATATGTTGTGGATGAGGGTGATGATGAGGATGGAGGACCTGTGAAGAAGACTGATGTCCTTGCAGAGGTCTAAGTGCACGGGGGATGAACTCTGGCGCCAATGGGTTGAGAACGTACGTCTTCTTGAGCTCCAGGGCCTCCAGCTGAGCCTTGATCTGCTCAAAGGTGATGCCATGTAGGCTCGAGTTCTCATGACAAATAGAAATAAAGTGCTCCCAGAACTTTCTGAAAATGGACAAAAGCAGGAAACACAAGAGAAAATGTTTTCTTGTGTCTACTATGGGAGCCAAATTAAAACAAAAATTCAAACTAAAAAAACCTTTGTGTTTCAAAAAAATAAACATCAACCCCCCACCCAAAAAAAAAAAAAAAAAAAAAAAAAAAGACGCTTTTTTTGTACTATTCAAAAAAGAAGCTTCGTTCTTTCATGTTTTTTTTTTTCAGAACTTGTTCGTCTTGTTAAACTGATGTACAGCACAGAACTAGAAGAAATCTTCCAATTAACCTTTACATGCACACAAACTTCCCTTACCTACATTTCACTGACTCGGTTTTAACACTAAATTGAGCTTTGCTGCTGAACTAGACCTTTCATGTCAAGGCACTTGGATAACAGTGCACCAATGTCCAGTCAAACAATAACACTGGTCTGTGATCAGCAGGCTGACATTTACAATCAGGCCGACTGTGAAATCCTTGAAGTGTTGACTAGTATTGACAAAATCCAGTCATTATAAAGATACTTGTGGAGGTGGGTCAAATTAATTCATATAAAAATGAGAGTTAGATCGATTGCAACATACCCATAGCTATATAGCGTTCTATGATTTCTCATAGGGCTGGGAGATATCTCCATATTTTAAATACTGAGATATTTTCATATGCGATATAAGATGGGACAAAAAATTATTTTATCATATCTTTGATATTTATATGATAGATTCATACATGCTTACTAACGTCGTGAAGGCGGCGCAGCTGAAGAGGATTATTATTTAATATATGTAAATAGTTTATCTTTTGACTTTTATTTTGTACAGTTACAGCTGTTTGTTAATAAATGTGCTTGTGTGACAAGTGGGACAAAGCTTTGACTCAGAAATACATTTTTATTACTTTATGGAAAGAAAAAAATACTGAGATATGTATCGTATATCGTGATTCATCTTAAAATATCAAGATATTAATTTTTGGTTCATACTGCACAGCCCTAATATATCAGTATAATAAGGAAGGAAAATACAATTGTACTGATTATTAACGAATTTGTTTGAACTTTGACTTTAATATAGTAATGTTTTTAGACTTTATGAATCTTGTATTATTGTTCAGACATCTGGTAAATTGATGCATCTCCCATCTGGCCTTTTATGTCTGCTTTGATTTTTTTTTCAACTTTGGGAAAATATGTCACAAAAATGAATGTATAAAAGGAAAAAAACAACAAAAAAGAATTTTATTTAAACCAAAATAAAATAAATTTATGTTGCAAAAATTCTAGTAAGTTTACAAAAAAACAAAAAAGAATTAAATACCTGCAGCGTCCAACAGAGCACAGTGCTATAGGGTCTCCTACAACTGCAACCAGTGACTGAGCTCTTGTGATGGCTGTGTTGAGCAGCTTGTAGTTGGACAGAAAACCATAGTCGAGGTCCTCAGTCGAGTCCTCAACAAGCTGCTCTTTCCTCTTGATAGCTGTCTGCTTGTGCTTGCAGGTGTGGCGTGTACGCACTGTGCTGAGAAACAACACCCGGAACTGTTTGCCTGCAAAAAAGAAAAGAAAAAAAGGAGTTTTTGTTAATATGAACTTTTATTAATCTTATAAAATCTGATTAAATGTCTACGCCTAACAAGAGGATGGCTCAGTCCCAAACGGTTAAACCCAGAAATCTGTCTTTGGTGTTTTATAAGTCCAGAAGCACATGTGTAGCTATAACTAACTCAAATTAACTTCAGTGACTGTTAACAAAACAGAGAAACATTTTGCACGTGGTCCAAAATTAAAGTTTAAGCACTAACTAGACTAGTTTTCATTTAAACATGCATAATTCTATCTGCTTCATTTGAGATTGAGGTAATTACTCATGTAAAGCAAATGGATGCACATCAAGTGGTTGCAGCTTGACAATGTAGCATAGTAGAAACAAATATATATTTTATATTAAAAAATGTTTTAAAAATCCAGGTAGATAATTCTAATAAGGTTGAGTCAGGTCGTCTGGATGGGTTCTTCTTCGTTGAAATGTTTAATCTTTTATCCAAAAGACTTCTGCAGTCTGAGGAGCTGCAAAAAACTCAGTCTTATAAACAGCACCTCCTCATAGTAGATTCTTCACCGCGTTGATGGACGGTGCCAAAAGAAATGAGCACATTTACCGAGAGATACAGCATGGCTACACCCAGAAGCAGTTATAAGCTAACGAAATTCAAGTCTGATTACAGGGCAATTAAGGACTGTGACAGGCAGAGTGGCTTGAATACAAAAATACCAGTTACGATCCCGTCCACATAGCAGGGAAACAGGTCAGCCTCCAGTGTAGAGGCAAACCCAGAGTGGAGCCACACTTACCAGTGGCAAAGTGGCCTTTCTTTCCCTGACTTGTAAAACTGATCACAGCCCTCCTGAAATTGAACAGCATACACAATATTGCTGTTTGTGTCGGGGGACTGGCTCTTCGGGATGAACCAGTCTTTGCCATAACGTATTTTGGGGTTTAAAAGCCACTGGGATGTTGTGTTTAGAAAATAAATGTCTCAGTTTCTCTGAAACTCCTGCAACATACGGAATGACCACTGGTCTGGGTTCCTCCTTTTCACCTGATGACTGACTGGAGTCCAGATTGGGTTTCTTCTCTGCTTTCAGGAAGGCCCAGTTAGGATATCCACATTGCTCAAGGGCCCATCTTATGCGGGATTTCTCCTTCTGTCTGGCTCCTGAGTTAGTGGGGACGCTGTCTGCTCTGTGATAGAGTCCTGATGACTCCTAACTTGTGCTCCAAAGGGTGATGGGAGCCAAACTGGTGGGTTTGTGACAAACATCAGTTTGCAAATGTCCTCCATCAGAAACTGATACCTCACAGTCCAACAAAGCCAACCTGCCATCTTGGTTAAGTAATGTTAATGTTATTGAAATAAAATCCAAAAAGCGGTGCCTGAATGTGGAAATCGAAAGTCCAAGATGAAATTGTTGAACTTATTGCTGTTGCTTTCAAAAAGGCAAGAGCTTGAATCATTTCACTTCTACATTATGTATAAAGGTATTGTCTTTTTTTAGTCCTTGTCTTTGCACCGTCATCAATCTTTTTACTTATGCACACATATTCACAGCATGTGTGTGTGAGTGTGTGTGTCCCTCCCCACCCGGCGAAGCTGTGCCAGAGGCTCATCACATCTTATCACAGCATCAGGGGCTTCAGTTTGAAACAGAAAAAAATGTATAACCTATGAATTAAAGAGCGTCATTAATAAAAATATGAATGCAAATTAAACCAAGTAGTGTGTGTGTGTGTGTGTGTGTGGGGGGGGGGGGGTGCACATATGTGTTTGCCTCACGTCTTTGTATCAAATAAAAGCATTCTTTGAAGGAATTTATGTCACAAACATACACCAGCATCTACATGATCTCTCACTATGACAATAGATATTATTGCCCATGTTTTATTGGCGGGTTATGAGATCTATTTTTATATATTTTTAAGGGTTGAAGTCGGTCAATGGCGTCCTGCGAGCAGGAGCTGGTCATCTCTAGTGACATGTTTTGTCTGTTTCCTGTTCTGGTCTGGTCTTAGTGATCCACGGCTACAAAAGACAAGAGATGCCCCACTCTGGGCCCCTGAGCAAGGCCCTTAACCCCCAACATCTGCTCCCTAAACAGGTCTTTCATGAAAATGAGTTCCCGTGGCTCAATGAGACTACCTGGATAAATAAAGGGTAAATAACATTAAAAAAAGTCTGTGGAAATGATCACAAATTGAATGGTACAGCTTAGTAATTTCTCTTCTCTACACATTGATGCCCACACTAACTTGAGCTTATTTTCAAAATAAGTTCAAGTATCTTTATTGTTATTCACATCACAAGTGGTGCATGAGGTGGAACAAAATTATGTATTCAGGGTCCCAGTTACACCTAAAAACACTTTGTAGTACAAAATATAAAGTATAAAAAGAAACACTATGCAAGAATCTAAGATATACACTAAACAAATGTTAAACAATATGCTAAAAGATCTAAGACATATGCTAAACACTTATATAAAATAATATGGTAAAATAAACAGCAGCCCCAACATGAGTCTGTAGTGTGTACAGCAGCATGGATAATCAGCAGCATGGATAATCAGCAGCATGGATAAGTCACATATCACAAATTAAAGTGGCATTACAGTGATTTTTTTTTTTCACAGTGATTATTCTGGTTAGAGATTCATGAGTCTATCAGCTTCAGGGTAGAAGCTGTTCCTCAGTCTAGTGGTTCTACACTTAATGCTCCTCAACCTCCTTCCTGAGGGGAGT
>JARVGS010000548.1:17868664-17881343 GCA_031762315.1 Hypsolebias antenori | reverse complement strand
CAATAATAATAATAATTATTATTATTATTATTATTATTATTATTATTATTATTATTATTATTATTATTATTATTTATGCTTATGATGATAATGATATCAGTTTTTGGAAATTGATTAATAATTTTTGTCATCTGTTTTCATAATCACGTGTGATTTTTCAATTAGTTTTAGTTGACTAAATATTTGTATCATTTGTGAGTTTAGAAAGCATAAAAGCACTTCTTAGTTTGTTCAGTTATTTATTTTGCTGAACATATATAATTAATTTTAACATCTTTTTTGATGGAAAAATTAGTAAAAAAAATATAGAAAAATCTAACAATTTCAACAAGTTGTATGATTCGATTTTTCTGAAAATGCTATATTTTATCCATATATTTTTCTGATTGGATTTAACGTAGCAAGTATTTGAGCTGTTGTTTTTTTATTCTTCTTTTTTTGTTGTTGAAAAAGTAAGATCTATAATATATTCACAAAACCTTGTTTTAATGTTGTTGTTTGTTGTTCTCTTGTTTCACACTAAAATAATAATTAAAAAAAAAAAATAGATTGTGGCCATTATTCAAAATGGCAGCCAGTAGCTGTCTTGCCTATTTGTATCCAAGCTAATATAAGATCATTTTTATTGCCTTTCAAGCAGTTGTTATGAAGAATCTTGTTACCATATAAATGCAATCTAATTACTAAGATCACGCCCAAAATGGCTACCATTCAATTAAAACAATATCTCTGAGGCTATTTGACATTAAGACATAATTTTTGAGTGTTGATCTCAGTTTTGGTTGTTGTAGAGTCTAACAAAGCCATTACTACCTTTCTCAGATTAAAATTAGGATGGTGATGGAAACTTGGTGCAAGAGTGTATTTCTGCAGTGAGTTTGCTGAACCAGGTGTATGATGGCATCTTCAACTCCAAGTCCACGCTGATAAGCAAACTGCAGTGGGTCCTGATATGTGCTTCTTTGTTTAGTCAGGTGGGCCAACAGAAGTCTCTCTAGGACCTTGATGATGTAGGATGTCAGGGCAACGGGTCTATAGTCATTGAGGACTAATGGGTGAGGTTTCTTTGGTACTGGAACAAGGCAGGTTTTCCACAACACTGGAACCTTCTCCTGGGTCAGGCTAAGGTTGAAGAGGTGTTGCAGAACCCCACAGAGCTGCTCTGCACAGACTTTCAGGACTCTGGGACTGACACCATCTGGACCTGCAGCCTTATTCCAATTCAGTCTCTCCAGCTGCTTCCTCACCTGACTTCTAGAGATGCAGAGGGGGTAGGAAAGGCAGTATCAGCATCTTCTGATTTGGTTGAAGCCCAACATGTAGAAGAAGAAGGGTCCATGACTGAGGTGGAAGATACAATATCTGAAGTGTGACAGGACAGTTTTGGGTCAAAGGAGGGTGGTATGTCTGTTTGGCTTGTGACAAGAGAGGAGGATGCTGAACTTGTTCCTGAACTGAACCTATTGAAGAACATGTTTAGTTCATTGGCTCTGTCCAGGCTTCCATCCTTCTGATCCTCCTTCTGCTTGAAGCCTGTGATCTTTTTCATCTCTGACCACACCTCTCTGATATTGTTCTGCTGGAGCTTGCTCTCCACTTCTTCTTGTACACCATTACATAACTGTATGACCCATATCATAGCATTTTAGGATACAGTGGCCTCCTCAGTACATTTCCTGAGGCCAAAAACTTAGGTCCAGTCTTTAGATTGTGTTCTGTCTTGAAAAATTCTCACTATTTTTAATTTTTGAGTGGCCAGAGCTTTTATTCTGATAAAGCAGAATCTGAATAACATTCAGTATGCGCCAAATTTTGTGTACTTGTCTCCATCTAGCTGCTGCACTAAAACAGCAGAGGGTGCCATTTAACAACTAGTGCTACAGGTGTAAATACATTGTTCATAATTTTGTATTTATAGCATAAATAAAGATTATAAATTAGTGGTGCAAAGTACATTTTATCAAGTACGGCATATGACTTTAATTTGCCCGTTAACAAATTTTCACCAACAAAATATGCAAATATTTAAGAATTATGTAATGTTTTTATTTATTCTTTGTGAAATGAATATTTTTAATATATACTAAATAAAACAATTGTGCCATATTATTATGAATAATAAATACTGGATTAGATAAGCACAGTATCAATAAAGGGATGCATATTGCAACACTTCAAGACTGGTATGAATGTAGTAATAATTAAATAAATGGTAAATTGACTGCACTTATATCACATTTTTCTTTCTGATCAAGATATTCAAAGTACTTTACACTACAATCTGAGCCTCGTTTACTCATTCATACAGCACCCTACTAGATCTATACAAAGATTAATCAGAGCTTTATCACATTTGTACACCGATGGGACACACATCAGAGACAATGAGGGGTTCAGTGTCTTACCCAGGGACACTTCGGCATGTGACTGCTGGTGGAATCGAACCCCCAACTCTTGTATTGGAGGATGACTGCTCTAACCACTCAGCCACAGCTGCCCCAGTATCAATAAAATTGATGTTTCACAAACATTGCAATAAACAGAGGTGCATAAATACTACAAACTGAAACAGTACATTAGTACGGTACATGCACAGGGGCAGATGCATGTACAAAATGTGTTCATTTGCACACATTTGTGCATCAGTGAGTCATTGCACATATCGGCTGTCTCTAAGCATCACTGTCCTCATTATGAAGTCTGCATCCTCTGAAGCTGTGAGTCCACCAACACCAATTGATTGAACTCCAACTGAGACAAGGTTGGGGGGCATTTCTCCAAGTGTGTGTTTTCATTCGTGTGGCTGTATAAATCATATGAAGTTTGAAAGAAAACAGGCTTAACCCTTTTTTACGCCAACATAACTTTTTTTGTTGTTTGGCTTATACCAATATTCTTCTTGACAAAACAAATCTAATTGTTGGCAGAAAAAATAAACATTTTTGTATTGCTTCAAAAAAAAATTTAAAAAAGAAGCAACATTGGGGCAGATGTGGCTGAGTGGTTAGAGCTGTCATCCTCCAGTGGGAGAGATGAGGGTTCGCTTCACCAGCAGTCATGTGTTGAAGTGTCCCTGGGCAAGACACTGAACCCTTCATTGCATGCAATGGGTCCCATCGGTGTATGAATGTGATCTAAAGCACTGATTAGTCTTTGTAAAGATCTAGTAGAGTGTTGTATGAATGTGTGTGTGGATGGGTAAATGAGGGCACACACTGTGTTGTAAAGCACTTTGGGGATCTTGATTAGCTGGAAAGGTGCTATATAAGTACAGTCCATTTACTATAGTTATAATAATGGTGATTGATTCACAGAGACCATTGTATATTTGTGCTTATCCACCAATCTAACAAGTCTGTTGACCATGGCAGGGCAGGAGAGTAAAATCCTTATAAATCCTTACACATTTAGAAACCGGCTGCTCTAACAAGGTGTCTGCAAAGTGCACTGCTTACCCTGAACGTCCTTCTAGTTACAAGGAGAAAATACATTTAAAGTACTTGACTGAGTGTTTATTCATTCATTAGTTTCGTGTCATATTTCATATTTTTGATTTGTCATTGTGATTTCCTCTTAAAAAACTTGCTGAAAATTTCAAACCCCAAAATAATTTGATGCTTTAATATTGCATTAAAATAGCATTTTAAGTGTTTTGTAGATAGTTAAGATGTAAAAGATGAAGCCTGTTATTAAAATTCAAACAACCGCCATACGGAAATTGTGGGCTTTAACCTAATTTAAGTTTAATTTCTGCTCTCATTTTAGCAGAACACATTTACATTTTTTTTTTAATTATTATTATTATTATTAAAACAAGTGGTAAGTCGATGTCCCTGTCGCTAACGAATTTGAATAGTGAATGTTTAGAGTTTTCGATGAGTTTTTTTGGACGGGACTTGAACAGAGAATGCACATAAACAAAGTTTTTGGTCCAAGATATTCAAGTGTGTTGCACTGCGTATAAGAAGAGAGGTAGGTTCTTGTTGTTGCTTGTCCCAGGCAGTACAGAGTGACAAATCATAGTGAGTGGAGGGCACACATTTTTCCACCATCAGACTCATAGGTGGAGCCAGGGGTGGCCGATGGCAGCCTTGGCCACCATAGGCTAATCTTTGGCCACCCCAAGGCCCACCCAAATCCTTTAAGGAAACAATAATTTTAAACAATATTAAAAACTAGAAAGCATAGCTTCCTTAAATGATAGGAGTGGTCAGTTTACATATACATTTGGCAGTGGCCATCTTGGATTTTGATGTGGTAACCCAATTTTTGATTGGGACTTTTTTTTTGTCTAGATGCAGCCACACACTAAAATTAAACTCGGCATGTTGCATATTTTTAAAGTATCCCGCTCACAAGGTAAACATATAAATAAATGGCAGCAGACATCTTGAATATTGACGTGGCAACCCTTTACAAAAGTAACCTTTCTTACGCCTAGAAGCTTTTTCACTTTATTTATTACACCTGTAACAACACCAGAATGAAAGATGGAATGAAAAATGGTGCCTCACATATTTTTCAAGTTATCATGCTCACAACATGGACAGAAACTTATGGTGGCATCTGTCTTGGATTTTGATCTAGCAACCCAATTTATAAAGGACCTTTTTATGCCTAGATGCAGCACACCAAAATGAAAGTCGGTACCTGACTTAGTCTCTTGTCATCATGCTCACAACATGCACAAACAGAAGGAGGGAGGATATTTTCAATTCCCCCTTTTCGCTCTGCGACAGGGGACAACAAACACAGACATGAATCCTTTTCTAGAGCTCAAACACAGCTGAAGCCAAAACACCACAGAGGATTATATCTGACTTTGGCTCTTGTCAATAAAGATTACTGCTTCTCTTTCCTCACCTGTTCAACTACAAAGCCAGATACTGTATGTAAAGCTGAAAGAAGCTGAAGGCATTTCCAAATGGTCAGAAAGTCAGCAAGGTGTGGGATATTTACTCAGCTCTCAAAATGAAGTGAAGTTCCGACAGTAAGGAGATTTGTCAAACTAACAGTTTGAGCAGGTAAAAATTTTAGGATTACCTACATTTACTTTCTTCAACAATATATGTCTCTTCCAGTTAGTGCCACTCTTTCAAATACGAAAGATGGTTATTACTTTTCTTTAACATACATATGTCTGTAATTTTTGGCTTCATCTGATCATTTTATTGTTATCTTTTCTGTTTAAATGTTTTCACTATTTCAGTTCATTTTAAAGAAGATACCATGATCACAGAAAAAAGCAATTTACTGTGGGTGAACTTTTTTAGTTTATAAATACAGTAGTGTCAAAACCAGACAGAAACAATTTGTACAGATAGGAAATGAAAAATCAGATCTTTAAAATATAAAATGTGGAGTCCCCCAAGGTTCTGTGCGAGGACCAAAGCTTTTTATTTTGTATATCAATGACATTTGTGAAGTGTCTAAAAAGTTACAAATCATCCTGTTCACAGATTTATTTTGTTCTGAGAATGACTTAAAAAAACATTATAGAATGTATGGCTTGTGAGATGTCTAAACTTAATGAGTGGTTTAAATACTACAAATTATCGATGAACTGGAAGAAGAAAAAAAAAAAGTATTATTTTTGTTAACAGAAAAAAGATGATTCTATTATAATGTCCACTGATGATAATCAAGTTGAACGAGTATATGAAGTTAAATTTTTAGGAGTTGTTTTGGCTCATAAACGTAACTGGAAATCTCATGTAAAACACATAAAACAAAAACTATGCAAAATATTGGACTTCTAAAAAAAGTAAAAAATGTTTTAGAATTATCAACATTCCAGGCATTACCGTATTTTTTGCCCTATAAGTTGTGTTTTTGGGGGGGGGTTTGCATGATTTGCATGCCGAAGCTACGTATTTATGGATTTTTCCCCATATTTATAAAAAGTTTTGGCTGAGATTTGACAGTTTTCATTCATTCTGACTGAAAACATTGAACACTACCAGCCGCTAAATGGCATTCGAGTAGTATGGAATGCTGTTGTATCATGTAATAGGTAAAAGTGACTATTAATGACACAATCAGACTGCCTCTGTCGTCTGCCTGGAGCAACTGTCAAATCGGCTTCATTTCGCTGCACTGCCCCAGCAAAATGCAGCTAATTAGACCATTGAAGTGCGTTTATTAAGTAAAAGTTAGACTGAGACACACCTTTACTATAAAGTCGAGCAAACAACTAATTGTTTTTAAGTGTTAACCTTGTTAAATTCCTGTTAAAGTCCAACGTGCACAACCCCATGGCCACCATTTGGCAGCCAATCGATTTTATGCACAACACCGGCCCACATTTCTGGGTTTGGCCCACATTTCCGGGTTGTCAGTGGTGACGCGTAACAGATGCTAACAGATGCGTAACAGACGTGTAACAAATGCGATGCGTCAGTGGTGATGCATAATAGATGCAACGTATACGGCGAAGCTATGTTGTATGATGTGTTTGTAAATAGATGATGAATTTGTTGAATCGAGTGAATAAATTGATTGATTTATTGATTGACTGAAAAGTATATTTTGATCAAGTATTTTTTTTTGTAAAACTCGTTTTGAATTTATACAACTTGAATTTTTTTTTTTTTTTTTTTGTCAATGGTACTCAAGTTTTTTTGTTTTCAAATATGAATTTTTTAAAGCACATAACTTTGCTGTGTCACCTCCAACAACCAGGTTTTAAATGAGAAAATTCACATCAGGAAATACTTCAGTTTACAGCTAAAAATATATTATCCTTCAGCATCAACATCACATTGCTCAAACAAGCAGCGTTCGCATTGCAGGTCCAGTTTGACAAATAACTCAGTCAATCCTTGTACATTTTAACACAATTTAAATGAAAACTATAAGGTTAAATTTTAAAGTGATCTACATGCAAAGTCAAAGTCTGTCTTTATGATGGATTCATGGTCTTTTCAGACTCATTTACCACTTTTTTTAAGCTTTCAGTGACAAGGATATTTGAAGATGGATTGTTGCCAAAATGGCTCAAAAACTGGTTTATGCGCTTATGTGCATGTACGACTGTGGCAGAAAATCTACCTGTTTGGGCTCCAAGGGATGGTGGGGACCTGACTAACATCAGGAAAAAGGATGCCGTTATCTTTGATGCGATCCAGAGCATAGTGCATCTCACACAGTGGCAGTCTGTTGAGCTGAAACTGTAGCTCCACCTGATAAAGGGACACAAAGGAGCAACGCAAAAGGCTTTTTAACTTCAAGTTAGAGATGCCATGTTACATCAATACAATCCAACACCCAGCAGCTCAAAACAGCACAAAATACTATATAGCCTTTGGTTTCCAAGTCAAATGAAATTTTTTTTGATGATTTGTTGAGAATCCAAATCTATTTAAAATGCTGTAATACATATAATTCAAAACATCTCACTCTAACACAAATTCTAAATTTGAATAAAACAATCTAATTAGATTATGTTAAAATTCAATAATATAAAAATCTTGTCAGTAGCATGGGATGTTAAATATATACTATTTTTGAAATGGTACCTAAAATATAACTTGTTTCGAGTTTGTTAGTTTTTATTGACCCTCAAATCTACACATCAGGATATATTGGCATAAGTGGGCAATCTGAAAATAATTGTATGCAAAAAAATATAACCAGCCATTATAGCCATCCACATTCTATTTCTCTTTCAGAGTTACTGCTTATTGTGTAGTATGTGATACTGTCCAGTTGGGAGAAAAACAGAAAAAGGAAAAAAAAAATCTAAACACAAAAACAAGACAAGGCAGAAAGACAAAAACATACCGGTAGAAAAAATTAAAATGCATATGCGTGCTTAAGAATAAAAAACTTCAAGCCTTCTTGAAATAAAAATCTAAAGAGATTGAAAGTAGAATGTAAGCACACATTAATAGCCCATTTATGAGAAAGAATAAAAACTATATAGAGTTGTTTTATAACATAGTGTCTCATTTCCTATGCTGCTGCTCAGACTGGAGAATAAATACCAAGCTGCTGCTGGTGATGGTGAAAACTCATTAAAATGATTCAGCTCTACCAAACCATGCGGTTAGGATGTAAACCTATAATTTAAATTTTGGTTATGAAATTAGTCGACAAAAATTCCAACGGTTGAGCAAAAAAAACAAGAAAAACAGAAGATGGTGCAGCCTTTTCCACTTTTTTTTTTTTTTAAATTATCTTACAGCATCTGCTAATGAATAGCTAGGGCCATCCTGGTTGAGCTTTGTGGAACCTGTACCTGTATTTCTCTGTCAGGCTGCAGACCCAGCTCCTCACAGCAATCCTTACATATCCTTAGAAAGATGTACTCCTTGGTTTTCTCCTCAATCACAGCCTCATAAACACGCTCTTTGACTCCTGAGGGAGGCTGGCTGATGACCCCCTCTCGGCCTAAAGGCAGCAGTAACACCGAGTTTACCTTGGTCATTACTAGTCGCCCAGCAAGTGTGTCCTGGCAGAAGAAGAAAAAATAGTTTAGAAAAGCTATCTTAAAAGAATTAAGGCAAATATCCATCTGGCAATACACCTAAATACGTAGTTGCTACTGCAGTCAGTCTGGTTACCTCAGAAAGTGATTCAGTGAGTTTAAGTCGTGCAAAAAGTTGTCCATTCTGAGCATACTTGGCTCCCACAGAAATGCCAGTTAGCATGAAGCTAGTGACCAGCTGCATGTTCACCTTTATGTTAAACCTGACACAAAAACACGGAAGCGACAGATGAAACACACAACTCAAGTATAAGACATACTAAAACACAATCAGCAAAAACTATCAAACAAACAAAAAGAAACCTTAAGGGGAAAAAAAAAACATTTGACATTTGTAGTGGAAAATAGAGGAAGTTTCAAGAAAAAAAAAAATAAATAAAAGATACATTTAGTTCAAAATGGTTTAAGGGGTCCTCTCTGGTCTCTGCAGTATCTAAATGATGAAACAGAAGGAAATACTCTTCAGAAACTTTGATGGATGATTGACATTGCCAAAGGAAGTAATAGATTGTTTTTAATTGGAAACAACTTGTGTTACACAACCAAAACAGGCATTAGGCTTTCTTTAAATTGTTTTGCATCAGCTCTCTGTGAAGAGTCTTGTGGAGAAACTTCACAAGAAGCAAACCACCAAAGTCTCTTGGCTTTACATAACTCTCTCCATGCTCACTGTAGAGAATCTGCTGACGTATTTGGAGCTCTCCACTATAACCAGAGAAGCCATATTCATTTAAAAAACAGGATGAATATAAGCTTAAACATTAGACACTGAAATAGTGTTTTAAGTTATTGTAAGAACATGAAGACTTTAAAAGCTCTTAATGACTGCTGGCTCCTTGCACATTCGAGTACATTTTAATTTTACAGAAAACTCCTTACACTAAATCGGCCATGAAGAACATCAAGTGGAGCTCGTTCATATAAACTATGGAAATAATGGATGAAAGAAATTCACTTTTCAGGTCCTAAGTTTGACATAAGAGTAATGTAAGAGACAATTAAGCACAAAAGGAGCAACTACAGTAATTAAAGATATAATGGGAACAAACTTATAAGAAGCGCCTAGTGAAGGGGCCGGTGGGGAACTTAACAAAACACTGTTTTAAAAGAAAAAGTGCTCCTTCGTGTTAAATCCTCATGTCAAATCAATCACGCTGGACATTAAAATACAGGCAGCACGGTGGTGCAGTTGGTAGAGCTGCTGTCTCTCAGCAAGCAGGTTGCCCAGGTTCAAATCCTGGCTGTGGGGTCTTTCTGGGTGGAGTTTGCATGTTCTCTCCGTGCATATATGGGTTTTCTCCAGGTACTTCTGTTTTCTCCCACAGACCACAAACATGCATGTTAGACTGATTGGTAACTCTAAATTGTCCCTAGGTGTGAGTGAGAGACTGAATTGTTGTTAGTCTCATTTGTCTCGATGTGTCCCTGTGATGGACTGGAGAGTGGAGACCTGTCCAGGGTGTCCCCTGCCTCTCGCACAGTGACCACTGGACATGGGCAGCAGTGACCCAAAAAGGAAGAAGCAGGTAAAGATAATGGATGTATGGATGGATGGATATTAAAAAAACAAAGCTGTGACAACCACCACCAGCTTTCTTGCTGCAAACCTTTTGGGGTAAAGACGGACACCTTGTGGTCAGTTGATGTTATTACACAATGCATACATACAGCCCAAATCAGACAATATTCTTCCCACTGAATACATTCTAAACAAGTTAAGCATCAAGGATGTCTTTACATTGCTGGACAGCTAGTACTATTCACAAAATCTATCAAACGATGGTCATGATTGTGCACAATTAGCTGGAATAGGATGGAGATTGCTTTAGAGTACAACGTTGTGGTTTCAGACAAAAAGCAGCTTAAATGTTCCCAAACAAACCACAGATTTATCAAGGTAACAAAGTCTGAATAGAATAAATATAAAAGGTCAAATAATTTATTATATATTAAAACAATAACTGACAAAAAAGGTAAATGATTGGTCAACCTGTGTTCGTTGTGTTTTTTAAATATTAAATGATCAGAGTTTTCATCTCTAATCTGTAGAACAGAAAATTACTGGATAGATTTAGAACTCCCAAATCTCTGGTGAGAAGAAATTTACTCACTTGCTGACTTCCTTATACTGAGCGATCTCTTCTATGTACAGCAGGTCGTGCAGTCGTGCCTGGTAGTTTTCTTTGGTCAGAGTTTTGTCCAGGACTGACTGCGTGAAGAGCTGATCAGCTGACAGAGGGATCTGATAGCGGGAAAGGAGGCTACGCTCCAGATCAGCCATCGTCTCGTTGTGACTGAACTCTACGATGGTCTTACACGAAGAGTCCCAGCGCTTTGCTGTCATCAAGAGCTGCTGCCTGGCTGCCATTAAGTGTCCCAGGTCTGGAAAACACAAAGCAGGACAATGTGGAAAAGCATCACTGTACCATCTCTTAAATGATCAAATCGGTTTGATTTTTCTATATGCACTTGTTATCACATCTCTAGATGTTTTCATTGCTTTAACTGTACCTTCAATGGAAGCAGCGTCTACCATGATCCGCTGCATCAGCACAGGCTCAGAGCCGAAGTCAAAAACGATGGTCTGTCTGAAGGTTCCAAAGATCTCGGTGCTGAAGCCCACCGCTATTTTGTAGACGCAGTGATCAAGACCATTGTCTGTTGCCACTGCCAAATCAGAAGAGTGAAGTAAAGCAAAACTTACATCACAAAACAAATTTACAACTTACTGTTATCATAAAAAGTATTCTACTCATCTATAACTAAAATGGAAATAAAATAAAGGGCATTTCAACCCTTTTAGGACTGTAAGCATGCCATGCAAATATCTAATCCCTTGTTACTTTGTGGTTCGTTACTCGCAGACTCGCTTTATCGCGGTTTTTCAAAATAAGACTGGACATGACACACGGCTGATTGTCGGATGAGCTGCACGATTGGCATGCAATTTTTATTTAAAATAAATTATTTTAAATTAGTTAGCGCCTGCTGCACCTGTGTGCGGCCCACAGCTGCAGGAGAAACTTCCTCCTGCAGCTCCTCCTCCCTCCTGTCGATCTCCAGTCTGCAGCGGAGAAGTGGGCGTGTCCAAGAGCGCAGTCATGGCAGGGGGCTGAGTTCTTGACATCATGCGCTCTTTCAGAGCGTTTAGTTGAGAAACATTGTTTAGAATATTGCAAGAGTGTGGGAAGGGTTAATATTCCTACTTGGCATATTTTCACTTATCGTGGGGCTTCAGGGAACAGATCCCCCATGATAAATGAGGGACTACTGTACACAAGATTAAGAAAAACAGACCTGGAATTGATTTCTGATCAAATATATACAATTACAAATTAAATTTTTTTAAAGCCAGGAAGGAATAAGAAATTTGCCTAGATGATCTGAAAATTTTACTTGCTGCATTAAAACACACATCAAGTCTTTGAGAGCTTGTCTAAATGTCAGGACAAGATGATACGGACTCAAAAATTATTCGATTTTTAAACTGAATGATCATGCATATAATACCATTTTTTCCAATAATATTTTACAGTTATAATGAAAACCATTAAAAGTGCATCGCTACCGGAAATAACAACCTTAGCCCAGTTTAACAGTGAGTCATTAAACAAATGAGATAATGCTCTGACCAGTTAGAAAATGCAAATTATTGTGATCTAGTTTCTTTCCTTGTAGTTCAAATAGAAATTAACAAGGACAGGCGAGCTACAAACAAGCTCCCCCACATAACAGGAATGTCCTTTTAGGTGGTGGTCGCTGAAGCCAAGAAAAAAATAGATGGAACTGTTCCCAAATCTTTTCTTTTAATTAGAAAAACGCAAAAGACTGTGTCAAATGAGACCAAACAAACTCTTGTTGAGGAATTTGCAACCAAGAAAAGATGTCAGGTATGTGACTGGAGTTACATTATTGACTGAAACCAGCCACTGGTTTGAAATAAGTCTTGGATTTTGGCCCCCTTTGGTGACCACTGCTTAGATGGTGCCAGTTAGTGCCACAGAGTTCAGTAACTGACTGACATCTTAGCAAATAGATTTATGGTACCAAGAAGTTATGGCTTCTGAGTTTGCCCAGATGCTACAAGGCTACAGACAGGTGGCTGTACACACTGCTAAACCATTTGGATCCATCTGTATATTCAATTGTTCATTAGTTTTTAATAAGCAAGTGAAGCCGTTCCTTTATTTA
>JARVGS010000548.1:17751822-17764927 GCA_031762315.1 Hypsolebias antenori | reverse complement strand
AAAATGGGTCTAAAAACATGGGGAAAAATCCATAAATAAGTCGCACCGCTGTATAAGTCGCAGGACATGAAAATTAGCAAAAAAACTGCGACTTATACACCGGAAAATACGGTATACAGTAAGCAGTATTTTATGTAAAGGAATGCAAGTAAAATAGACCTTTAAAATATTATGTTTCAAAGTGTACAGCTGGAATGAATAAGGTCGTTTTTGTCTTCATACTGTCACTTTTAGCAAGGCAGTTGTTTCCCGCAGTGGTTTTTTGCACTAATATGCTCTCTGGTAGGGTTTTATCATGAGCTTACAGTTGTGTGCACACAGATAAATAGCATCATGAGTTCATTTATATATACATTTTTTCTGTCTAGAATAAAATTCAATACATCAAAATCACTTTGACATATTCTCACTTGTGACATAATCAGAACTCCAAGAAATCTCACCTTCTGCTGTCACAGTGACAGTGGTAAGAGTAAATTCAGTGTGTGAAAATGAAAGACAGATTGAGACTTTGCAGAGAGTCTTGGAGGTGAAAGGAAAATCTCATGACTGGAGAAGGCGACAATGAAAGGACATAAAAGAGATGCGAATAAAGTGATAGAAGAAAGATGAAATGAATTATGAATTAGGGGTTTCTAGAGGAAATGACACTTTGACACAGACTTTATGGGTGTAACATGCATACCTTTGTGCGATGGTGTATTGTGGGGCTGAATGCTCAAATTGAGACTTCAGCACTTTAAGACTTTCACTCATCAATGATTTAATCTGATTTTTATGGTTCTGAAACAGTATTCAGTGCTGCTGGTCACTTTGGGCGATAAAACCTCAGAATTATAGCTCAAGAAAATTTGCAGACATGACAATTTTGACATTAACTATACTAAACTCAAAGCTTTAACCTAGGTTTTAGTGTCTAACATGAAAGAGGCAAATTCAGAAGTGGAAAACATCCCAAAAGGTTAATTTTTAGCAGTAAAGGATGATTTGTCTGTGCTTGTGAACATGATTGGATGTACTCTGTTCTAAGCTGGTAGATCTCTGTGATCCAGGGCAGATTGTCTTTACTGTCAGAAGACTACATAATGTGCATCTTCCATCACTCCTCTGATTATTTAGAGAAATAGAAAAAGCTGCATAAACGTTGCTCTTGGTGAGATGTCTGATTATATTATTTGTACAGTATTGCATGGTTTTGTCTATTTCTACTTTTGCAAGCATGCTCAGTTGTTTTCATTTGATTATTCAGAGTGCATCTCTGCACATTACTTTCTTTGTTTTTGTCAGCCTATTAGTTCCCTGAGTGCAAGTAAAGGCTTTCTTTTCGGTGGAACAGGCCAACGATCTGTTTACGTCCTCTCAAGTTTCGTGGGGATTTACAGTCCCTTCGTTGGCCAAAATGGGACAAGGGGGAAAGAACAATCCTCAGCTTTCGAGTCCTTTTCCTCTTTCTTGGTTTGACTCCTGCAGCTCCTCACTCATGATATATCTTAACTCTTAATGATTTTGTTTTTAAACTTGACTTGTGTGTAACTTTTCTTCCAACAAAATCCTTACTTTCTCACATTATTACCCATCCTATAGCTGGAAAATAATTTGTTTTCCCAACAGCCACTACAGTTCCTTTTTTCTATGCACCTTTCTTTGAAAATCTCTTTTGGTTTACCACAGTAGTGACTTGTCTTGGTAAAGATTTTCTTTAACGTTTCCATTTTTTTTTCTGTCTTGTTTTCCTCTTTGTACTAGCTCTTGCTTATTTCTGCATGCCACCATTTGTCTCTCTTTTTCCACCCTTCTATTCATTTTTTAAGTGCTAAAGGCATTGTTCCATCACTGGAGTTTTGTTTTGCTTCATGTTGATGATGAAATTAAAAATCAAGCACCGTTACAAATTGGTATTAGTGGAACTCTGCATAAAAGTATTTTTAGTCTACTTTGCATTTCTTAGTTCATAGCTTAAACCATAGCCAAACAATGAATGCTACCCCTTTAGGTAACATATTAAAGAAATTTGTCAACATAAAGCTTTTGAGAGGTCTCATTGTGAGACAGTTTGCAGTGCTTCAGGGGATAAATCAAGCTGTCCTTTAAATGTGATGGCAAAGATTAACACCTCAATTCATCCTGTCCACTTACTCAAGTTTATTAGGCAAAACTCTAAACCCTGGGTCGCTTACCATGAAAAAGTAGTATTTTCCATTGCAACTCCACCATAACTCACATTTAATTAGATTTTTTTTAAGTGGCATAAGTGAAATAATGAATTGTACTTGTCTATCAGATGTTTGGGGTCTATATTTGTTTGTCTTCCATTTTAGATAAAATGCCACTCAAAGAAATGCAGTTAAACAGGATTTGGCACAATCTTGCTCAAAGAAGCTTTTTAGTTTTTAGTGGATGTGACAGACAGTGATACTGGAACAAAACTATACCTTTTTAGAAAACATCCATCCATCATCTTCTGCTTGTTCCAAAGTCAGGTCGTGGGGGCAGTATCTTGAGAAGGGAGGTCTAGACAACTCTTTCCACAGCCACCTCTTCCAGCTCTTCTGGGAGGATTCCAAGGTGTTCCCAGGCTAACCGAGAGACATAGTCTCTCTAGCATGTCCTGGGTCTTTCCTGGGATCTCCTCTGTCAGACATACCCAAAGCACCTCCCTAGGGAGGCGCCCAGGAAGCATCCTTAACAAATGTCCTAACCACCTCAACTTGCTTCTCTCGATGTGGAGGAGCAGCGGTAAACAGAGAGCTTTGCCTTACAGCTCAGCTCCCTCTTCACCACAACGGACCGGCACATAGTCCGACACTGCAGATGCTGCAGCAGTTTGTCTGTCAATCTCACACTCCATTCTTCCCTCATTCGTGACCAAAACCCCAAGATATTTGAACTCCTCCACCTGACACAGAGCCTCACCCTCCACCTGAAGAGAGCAATCCACCCTTTTCCGACCAAGGAGCATGGCCTCAGATTTGGAGGTGCTGATTCCCAGCCGCTTCACACTAAGCTGCAAACCATTCCTGTGAGAGCTGGAGATCATGACACAATGACTCCAACAGGACCATATCATCTGCAAAGAGCAGAGATGAAACCCTTCTGCCCCCAAACCAGAAACCCTCCACCCACTGGCTGCACCGAGAAATTCTGTCCATAAAAGTTGTGAACAGAATTGGTGACCATGGGCAGCCCTGGCGGAGTCCAATTCCCACCCTGAAGGGGTCCGACTTACTACTGGCATCGCAAACCAAATTCTCACACCACTTGTATAGGGACTGAACAGCCTGTAGCAATGGGCCCCAATCCCATATTCATGGAGGACCCCCCCCCCCACAGTGTACCTTGAGGAACACAGTCAAAATTTGTTTTTTCTAGAAAATCTGTCTTTTTGAAAATGGATGTTTGTTTTTTTCAATACTGTGACATCGTTTGATTCACAGTTGATTTTGGACTGCAATTTGTCTGTTCAAATAAGTGTGTGATTAGTGTAGAAAATACAGGTCACAGGACAGATGAGCTGAAAATTAAACTGAAGACCCACAGTACAAGTGACACGGATAATACTTGGCAAAACTGTTGATCAGTGGTGGAAATATTTTTTAATGAGAAGAAATAAAACAGCAGTCCTTTTAAAGACCATACCAGCAGGATGTCGTTTTTCTAAATCTATTAGATGGAAACCAGTCAAGGGACTAAATTCATGTTACCATTCTGAAATATAAATTTAATTCCATGTTTGAACTGAGACCCTCATGCAGCTGCATAGCACTGGTCTCATTAAATAAGACTGCTTTGACCAATCAATCACCTTCATTCATGGTTCTCTTTAAAATTTTCCATATTAAGATTTAACTTGCATAGACAATTTTCAATAAAACTATTTAATGAAAATGTAGCTGAAAAGTAAAATTGAGTAAACAAAATAATCTAAATCCATTTTACACCGTTTGCTTTTGTTGACAAATGTAAAGAAATGTTTATTGATGAGCAGGGCAGAGATCACTCAAATCGTAATCAACCCCATTTTCTTCCACTCTCATGCAGGTGATGCAAAGCAGCTGCCCTCACAGAAAAGGCAGTAACACACATCATATGTGCCCTTTTCACCTCCATACACATTCTCATGCACCATCACAGTGGTATATAATTGACAGCTTTTTACTCCACTCTTTGTGTTTTGCACTTGCTGCAGCAGCTCTGTGCACCAATTTGCATTTCATAGCAGTCTCACACCAGCTTCACGTACCGGTACTTGGGTTTAAGCCAGGTTGACAGTACAGTAAGAAATCAGACTTCCCTTCATCTGCAGTAACAAGCGTTTCTCTATCTAGACAGGTGCAAGCCAGAATTTTACTTCCATTTTTTAATGGAAAATTTCAGTATTGAAATATTAGCCAGATTGTTTGGCATGCGCTTCAGTCTCTGCTTCTAGGAATTAATTATTGGATCCTCAGCTCCATTTAAACAAATTATGTGATGGAGATGATACAGTAAATTATATTAATTATCAATTTTATTGGCTCATTAGCAAACTGAAAAATACAGAGATAATAAACACTGTATAGATTTATGGTGAGATAAAGCTTAATTTTGTGGATGTATACACTACTAATCTAGTTATGTGATAAGGTTAAAAAGAAACTTACAACCTTGTTACTACAGGTATGTTCAAAATGTTGGTGCACCACTAAGGAATGGTGAGTGTGTGGGGGCAAATGCTTCCCAATAAATTTGCAGTCCCCTTGTCTAGACCTTCCTGTACCTGTCTACATAATCTGTCTGTTAGCAAATATCCCATTACCTAGTAAACAGATTTTATTTGAAACTCAGAGAAAGTAATCATTGTAATCATCTATCTTATCTACAACTGTTTTTTTTTTTTTTTTTTTTTTTAAGTTAAAGTGATTAATTGTTAATGAATAACCAAAGCTAATCCAACCATGGCAAACACAAAAATGACTCCACTTTCACGGATGAGCTTAAATTTGGTGTGGTAGTAGTTGGGTGATTTTCAACTCCTACTTTGAGCACTAGCAGATCTCCCAAAATCTTTATTTAAACTTTGATAGTGAGCAATAGCCACTCTTTCAAGGAACGCTAGTTTCACGTATTAATAAGAATATGAAAGAGGAGAGGACAAACTTCAATGAACTGAGTAGTGAATGTGCTGTTCGCAGTAATACAAACCAACTGAAGTAAAAATTAAAAAAAAGTAGCTCAATGTGGGAAGAGAAATAGTACCTTTCACTAGTTATGTTTACATGGGCATAAGTAATCAGATTAAACAGCCATTTGGAATAAAAATGCGTCATGTAAACGCCCCATTCGGATTATTCTTTGTTGATCCACCTCGATCTGAAAGAATTTGTGACCAGAATGAGACGGGTGGTTTATACCGATTCATAATCCAAACGGTGTGTAAACACTTCTTGTGTTCATTTTTTTTTTTTTATGATTGTGGAAAACTGACCTGACTGCGCATGTGTGACCTATGTCTACCTCACGTATTTCCGCCTGGCTAATGCTAATAATATTAGCATGTCAGGGAAGCAAAACTAGTCAGTGAGCGACAACATTTCTACTAGAAACTTTGAAAGAGCTCAAAATGATCTGTATCACCTGTAGCTCAGTCAGGGAGTGCAGTAGCGTCTCCACCACCATTAAAAGCTGGCGCGGGTCCATTTTTGACGCTCAGGTTTGTTTACATTCATCCCAGAAGTAAACCGGACGGAGAACTTCTTCTTTTGTGTTTTTTTTTTTTTTTTTAAGGAGAGTTCACCACTCTGCGCATGTCAGTACTTGGGTTCAGAACGAAGCCCACTTCATGTAAACACTTGTCGTGAACAGATTGTGCCCATGTAAATTATACATTTGGATTATTTAATCTGAAAACATTTCAATCCGATCAAAGAATTTCGCACATGTAAACATAGCTGTTGTGGCATTTTTCAAATAGTGCGTGCGCATGTTTGCATGTGAAAGAGAGAGAGAGAGACATAGACGTAACATCCATACGTTTTGTTCTGGTTTTAAGTTTTTATGTGCCACTTTAAGATTACAAATGTCCCTCATCTGGCCAGCCTTGTGGAAACTCTTTGTGTGTTAGTATGCATTCACACCAGTCCAGTTTAGTCCGCTTTAATCGAAATCTAGTCCGTTTGCCTAGAAAGTCCGGTTCATTTGGGGAGGTGTGAATGTGCAATCAAACTCTGATATGGACCAAAAAAGCAAACTCTGGTCCACCTAAATACCTAGGTCTTGGTTTGGTTGAAGTGCTCTGGCATGGTTCAAATGTGGTGTGAATGCAAGCAGGCCAGAGACCGCTCCAAAAGCAGGAAGTGGACTACAGCGGAGGGCAAACAAATGCGCATTTCTCTTACCTCATATGTAGCCGTCAGCCGCATTGTGTGAAAAACAACATTCTCATGGTCTTCTGCCTCATCTTCCACTCATGTCGAGTCCATTGTTGAAAAATGACAAAACAGAAATCCTAAAACTGCTCAAATTTGACGCCACTCCATGTTTGTAATTATTTACAGAAGAAGAAGAACTGTCTTCTTCATAGGGCTTTGTGTCATTTCCTTCAGCAGTTCTTGGTGCGGCACCACCACCACAGGCGAGGGAGGGAACAGGTTGGCTCGACTGACAGTGCAGTGTGAACGTGAACCGCACCAGCTGAAAATGTAAAAAAAAAAAGTTCTGGTTATTGGTCCCTAATCAAACAGAGTCTACCGGAATATCAGGTGTAAAAACACCCTTACCGTCAAATCGAAAATCCAATTTGTGTATGTAGTTTAAACTTATTAAAATAATGTATCAAGTTAATTATATCAGCAGCTTCAGTTTGTTGAAATATTTTATACAAATCTTCTATAATCAAAGATTAAACTTTTCTTATTCGTTACTTATGGTTCTTTTTTAGTTTTCATATTGCCGTGACAATTGTCTTGGTCACATTACAAAAAATCAAAAACATCTGTTATGAGACTGTAACTAAATTTGTTGGCATGAATGTTACTGTGCGTCGCCTGTGTGTTGCAAAGCCTGTCAGCATGCGTTGCGAAATTATGAATATTAATAGGTTAAGATCTGTCTGAGGCAGGACGGACGGGCATGCTGGCTGTTCGCCTCATCTGACCAGCTCTCAGTGAAATGTTAATAGGAACTTTGAGCAGATATACATCAACATATGTCATATTTGAATTTGTTTCAACCAAAGGTCAAGGCAACAGGTGGCAGCATTCTGTGTATGTTTAGGTTCTATTTAATTAGCTATATCTGTGCATATAAAATTAAAGATGTTGCAATTTTCTTTTGAGTTCAACAATGCTGGGAGTCATTCTCTTTTCTTTTTTTTTGTGCCTTGGACAAAAGTTTTAGTCTAGATTTCTACCTGAGTGGATGTTGCATCTCAGTTATGAGAGTACCTGTTTTATTTTGTTTATATTTGTTACTTTTTTTTTTTTTTTTGAGTCTGTTAATAGCGCTCTTAAGTAGGTGTCATTTGTCACCCACACAACTGGCACATGGGCAAACAGTTTTCCCTGCAGACAGTTCACAGGTCTGCTTAGGCTCAACCATGTTTCTGGTAATTATAGAAGATTTATTTATTCCATTTTCTGTTACAACACACAGACAGTGGACATTTTTTCTTTTTGTAAGTGCAAACACTTTCCTATGATAGATTTTTTTTTTAACTTTGTGATTAACTACACAAATGGCAAGCTTCGAATAAAACAAGTGCTGAATAAAATGTCAAAATAAATCAAACAAAACATTTTCACAAACTTGAGTGTAGCCACATTAGGTCTAGTGTTATGTTTTCATAGTTAATATGCTGAGTGCATCATTTGCAAAAATAGTATTTAAGTGGGATTCAAACTTGAGATCTAAATAATTTGAACTCTTGACCGTTGTCTTGAGCTTACTGCTGTCACTCTTTAACAGCAACTCGCTAATTTAAAACTTAAACTCCTACCAAATTACTTTTGACATAAAGCAAAAGTAGAATACAGGTAGTCCTCGAGTTACAGCGCCCCCGACCTACGACGCTTCGGACTTACGAACGGCACCCGATGACGTCATCCGGCAGCATACGGCACTATTTTTCAGAAAATTTCACTAATTTCTGGGGTTTTTTTGTGTTTGTTAGCTAGCTAACTGCATTAAAATACATTTTAAAGGCTCAGAATGTACGCTGGTGTTGTTTTAAGTAGTTAAAAACGTGTTTAAAAAGCCGTTATGGCTGCCATGTGCTTTCGGTTTCGAGTTACAGACGAAAATCCGGACTTCTGGCGCCATGTGGCCGGCGTTTCGAGTTGCGGCAAAATCGACCTATGAACGGTTCTTAGGTCCGGAACCAGTTCGTAACTCGAGGACTACCTGTATTGTGATACTAAACACACAGTATGTTCCTGTATTTATAAATCATGGCAATTCATTAGAAACTTCAGCTTTTTCTTTGTTAATTTTCTTCTCCTGTTCAGTCACTATTATCATTATGTTGTTCATTTGGCCTTTTTTTCCCCTTTACTTTAAAGGCTGTAATTATATCTGGGGTCCACCTATTGATTGTCAGGCCTACAGATAAATGTTATCTGTAAAAAGCAGCCCTGCATGCTGCCATCCACTTCATTAATTGCACTCAAAACAGCAGACATTGCATTTGTCTATGGCTTAGTTTGTATTACTGTCGGTTTAAATTGGTAATGATTTTGAAGTAATACAACCAGATCTGTGCCAACATTGCGAACTGTAGGCTTTAATGTGTGTATGTGTGCGCTAAAATATATGGAAGCAATTATATGTCGTGTTTACTGTTAACCGAAAAGGGATGTGAATCTTTTTTTGCACCAATGTCTTGCTTGAACATATTGAATCTCTATAAAAGAATGTTTGCTGTTTGCTGTTTAGTAAAAAAAGTTTACTGTACTTCCTTAGTGAATAGTACTTTGTTTTCTTCCTTATCTTGACTGTTTCAAGTCAACAGGGTCTAGTTCATTCAGATTTTCATCACCTCTGTCCATTATTCAAACAGCTGTTTCCCTATTAATGTAGGTTTTTTTTGCAATTGTGAAGAGGTTGGATATTTGTCAAGGAGAAACAGAAAAATCTTTGGAGAAGGGATGACATATTGCCTTTTCACACAGTCACAATCCTGGCCAAAAATACACATTTGCTGCTGCTTCACATTTTGCAAGAAGCGAGAAAATAGTTCTCTCTTCCAAGGCTGCAAGTCTACTGTTGTCTTTGTTGTCCACTGTTGTCATCACGCTTTGTTAAAATCAGGTCTCTCTTGTAAATGAGTCCCTGAGGCTCAGTGGGACTTACCTGTAAAAATAAAGGTTGAATGAAAAACAAGAAAAGTCAAACGAGTACTGCATAAAAAACATACGCCCGTCAACAAATACAGTAATCTATAGCAGGAGCCAAGACGAGCTAAGACCTTGTATAATTTTTGACCTTGATTTGTAACCTTGAAGCTGAGTTGTTGAAAAGTGTACATGACTCGCATCTAGTGATGATGCAATTGCATGTTAAGTTTAATTATCTTGAGCGGATCAGAAGTTACAGCATGGCCAAGAGAAAGCTGATGGATGGATGGACAGATAAATTCAAACTAAACCATATAACGTCTGTCTTTTAAGGGCTGTATAATAATAATAATAATAATAATAATAATAATAACAATAATAATAATAATAATAATAATAATAATAATAATAATAATAAAGTTGCCATTGGTTAAAAAGTTATAGTGGGACAAGGATTTCAAGCAGAATTGTTTACATTCTTGTTTTTCTACTGGTGTGGAAGTTTGTACAAGATAGTTTTTAAGGAGCAGCTGGTCAAGGTAGTGGGAACGTTCAAAAATAATGTAACACTTTTAAGATGGCAGACACACACATGACTAATTTGTGGAAAGTCAGCCCAAACGTACACTGAGCTGAGCATTAAAATAATAATGTTGCCTTCATGACAATTTTGAAAAGGCCAAATGACATTCGGTCTTGAAGTGGTGGTGGTTGGGGGCGGGGGTGGGGGCGTCCTTTGAGGACTCCTCAGGAGTTCTGCCCTTGAGTTTCCCTTTAAGTATATACAAAATGAAATTTGTTCTTGTTCTTGTCAGCTCCAGAAATCAAATATTTTGTTCTTGCATGGTTTGTAGCAAGCAATGAATGCTGGTCTATTATTTTTTTTATGATAGTGTCATTTTCAGAGTGAATTTCAGAGTGAATTCCAAGTTAGGTTTATAATGTAATATCCCGCAAAGGGCTCCACAGTTGCACACTTGGTTACCACTGTTGTCTTGCAGCAAGAAGTGGTATCTGTTCAATTCCTAGCTTCTTTTTCCAGGTACTTCAATTTCGTCCCATAAACCAAAAACATGCAGCTTAATTGATGACTAAACTGGTCCTGGGTGTGAGTGTGTGCAATGATAGTCATTTCTATATGGCTGTCTGATGGACTGGTGACCCGTTCAGGTTGTACCCTGATTTTCACCTGAAGACCTCTGGAGATGGGCACTAGCTCCACGTGACCAGGATCAAATGGTTGTAGAACACATAAGAATGTTACTAGCATTTGATGCACACACATATATTTATGTAGTCAACATTTAGGAAAGCACATCGAGACAAACATTTTTCAGATGTATGGCTGGGCATGTTTTGTACCGTTCTGCAGCTATTGCAGGCTTTCAAGTGGAATTTAGGCAACTAAAATCCTATTATCATTTTTTACAGTATTTATTTTATTTTATTTTTAAGCTGCTCTTACAAGTTGCCTGTTTTTATTGCCAGCCACATACAAAATAATCTCTAATTTGGCTGCTGTGGGCTTCCCTGTAGGCAACAATTTGACCCACATTAGGTGGAACACATTGCATTTCAGAGCTATTAGCATAACTATCACCTCACATTGACATTTAAAAACAGGTGTGTTGGAAGGACTACCAAAGAGCATATTTGTTAAACTGTAGGTGAGCTGTGTTCTCCCTACTAGGCCTGTTGCAATAACCAATAAATCAATTAATTGCATAATGATTGAAAATTATTGACATAATTTTCATTTATCGGCTTTATCTTTTTTTTTTTTTTCATGTCTCTCTCTTTCTACTGAAGACACGGTTCAACCCTGGTGTACTTCACTGACCCCTCCCTTTCTCTTTTCTCTTTAAAATCTATTTTAACCTTCCAAAATCGCGTTTTTGGACTGTTAAAAGCAGCTAAGCTAAGAAGTTAAGCTACAAGCTAACAGGCCAACCTCGGGAGGTTTGTTTTGTCAAAGCTCCAAAGTGCCTCCCTCCCATTTTTCTTAAAGATACACGTTGCTCTCTCCCTCACTATCCATCCTTCGGTTCAAGCAGTCTTATACTGCCATCCGGTGGTCACAAAAAGGTACTACAGGAAAAACAAAATAAGATGAAAGAAAACATTTCTTCTTAAATTTGACAATAATTAGTAATTATTATCAAACTTCAAACAATATTATCGTTTATTGCAATAATTTCTGAGACAATTAATCGCACAGCAAAATTTGTTATCGTGACAGGCCTACTCCCTACCAATAGATACATTTTTTTGTTGTAGTGCAGACAAATTTAATCTCTAAATCACCTATTCAAGGTGTAATTTACATTTTATTATAAAACATATTAATGCAAGTCAAATAGTATTTAATTATTTTAAATTAGTTGGTGTTATGCCCTGTGATGGGCCTCTCGCACAGTGACTGCTGGATATGGGCGCCAGTGACCACCGTGACACAAAAAGGAAGAAATGGATGGATAGTTGGTTTTGTTTTTTAAAAGGTTGATTCTTTACATGTTGACCTACTTTTATGAAAAACGTCTTACAAAGACTAGATGATTTCATTTTACTTCATTAGTGATGGATACCTTTGCATCTCATTAATGAGAGAATTCATTTATCAAACATTGTTTTGAACACGTTCAGAATCACTTATTATTCTGAAACAAGCTGCCATGATGTGTAGTTTAATTTTACATTATGTATGTATTTGTGATCTTATGTTTGTCTGGTTTGTATTTTGTTGGACATCAGAATAACTGAACATTTCTGGTTTTGTTTTAATTGAATTTTTTGAAACATCATTCTATCTAAGAACTCATGATTGTATTTAAACTGGCTAATAGTAGTTTAAAGTCATTATTATATAATTTATTCATAAACCAAAGCCCTCTGTACTGATATGAGTTGTTTTCAGTTACTCTTTAAGCCAACTAAAATGGTCTAGTTATAATAAATCTGCTTTTCTGGAAGGATCTGGATCTATATTTGATGTTCTTTTTTTAATCTGTGCAAATACAACTTCTGATTTTGGTATAGATGTTATTATTTTCAATGAAGTATTAATTTCTACAGCTTGGTCACCATGTTTTGTATTTACTGTGTTCTTTTAGTCTTTTGTAATGTTTGATTACTAAATTGGCATTAGTTTGTGTATCTAGTCAGCAAGTCAAACTATTTCAGGTGATTAATTCAATTCAGTTTATTTATTTAGTACCAAGTCACAATAGAAGTCATCTCAGGGCACAGAACATAAATATTCATATATTTATATAAAATAATAATTTAACACTAAATGAGGAGCAGACTGCTTTGAAATCTCCATTGCTGAACTCTCATCTTAAGCAAACACAAAGGCGACAGTGCAAAGGAAAAACTCTGTCATGAGGAAGAAACCTTTAGCAGAACCAGACTCAGGACAAGCGGCCATCTACTTCAACCAGCTGGGTATGAGAGGAACAGGAAGGAGGAACAGATACACACTGGCAGGTCAAGAATCACATGTTAAGATAGAAATAGCATCAAATGAAAACTATTCAATTTTAACAATTCATTTAATAAAATTGGGTCAGTTTGTCCTTTAGTAGTCTAAGCCTATAGCAGCATAACAAGCCAACCCTAACTATAGGATTTATCAAAAAGGAAAGTCTTAAGTCCAGTCTTAAAACTGAACAATGTGTCAGCCTCATGGACAGAAATTGGACGTTGGTTCCACAAGAGAGAAGCCTGATAACTGAAAGATCTTCCTCCCATTCTGCTTTTGGAAACTCTAGGAACCACAAGTAAACCTGCAGTCTGAG
>JARVGS010000548.1:17617837-17628346 GCA_031762315.1 Hypsolebias antenori | reverse complement strand
CATCCATCCATCCATCCATCCATCCATCCATCCATCCATCCATCCATCCATCCATCCATCCATCCATTATCTTTAACTGCTTCTTCTTTTTCGGGTCATGGTGTCCACGTCCAGCAGTCAATATGCGAGAGGTGGGGACACTCTGGACAGGTCTCCTGTCCATCACGGACAAATAGAGACAAACAAGACAAACAACCATTCACTCTCTCACTCACACCTAGAGACAGTTTAGAGTTACCAGTCAGTCTAACATGCATATTTTTGGTCTGTGGGAGGAAACTGGAGGACTCAGAGAAAGCTCACACATGCACGGAGAGAACATGCAAACTCCACCCAGAAAGGCCCCCGGACAGGGATTTGTACCAGGGCTGCTCGCTGAGAGGCAGCAGCTCTACCAGCTGCGCCACCGTGCTGCTGTACAATAACATACAATGTGAATACATAGTTACCATCAGGGGCAAGTCTAGAATCTGACCTTTAGGGGTGCTCAGCCCCCAGTGTTGACAAAGGCTCTTGGCTTGAACAACACAGTGGCCATCATCATTAGAAGCTTTTGTAAAGTGGGGGAAACACACTGCTGGTGGTTGTGGTGGGGTGGTCCTCCCCCAGAAATGTTTTAATAAAGTAGATGCCATTTCCTGCATTCTGATGTATTTTAACAGGTTAAGCCTCTTTGTTTACCTACATACGTAAACACTTGATTCAATAACTATTTTAGAGTTAATGGGACAACAAGAAAGTAGTGCTAAGCTAGTGGTGCACAATACAGATGTGCTGGTGAAGATTCTCAGTCATCCAGGACATGGTAAATCCAAAAAACGTTCAAGGCAAAACCATCTGGACTTATTTGTAACAGAAGACGTTTCATCCGAGGAGCTTTCTGCTCTTTGAATTGAGAACGCTCCTCGGATGCAACGTCTTCTGTTACAAAAAAAGGCCAGTTGTTTTGTGTTGAACATTTTTGAATACAGATGTGCTAGCTAAGATGCTACAGATGTAGGTCTCTGCTTTACATTGCACAACCTTATAAACACGTACAAAATCAGTTTAGTGTTAACTGATCAAAACAAAGACTAAACTTGTGCAACCAGAAGTTGTAACATATATCTACATTTAAAACACACAAATCAAAGCACAACAAGCTTTAAGCATTAAGTTTAAATGTAACCTTTTACCATGTAATGTAATTATGACAGAAAATGGAGGATTTACCTTCGTACAGATGAACATGTGGTACTTCCTGTTTATAACTGCTGTATTCAGCTGCTCGAGATCGGCCACAGGGTTTTATAATCTTACATTTTTCCATATATTGTTTGGTTTTGAAACTGGAATAAACTGTATTACATTCTCTAAACATTCAGGGTAAGGCTGTATGAATTATATGTTCTCCACTGGCAAATTTTGGCAATTTTCTGATGATTTTTCAAACTGATTTGACAAATTGAGGTTGCTGATTGGTCACTTGCTGACAAGCCTGCGGGACTGACTGACAGGTGACATCAAGGATCTGACTTGCCAAAAAAAAAAAAAAAAAAAAAAATCATATAATGTACTGTACTGTATTTTACTGACCCGTTTAAAAGGGTCATCATTTATTCCATATTTATTCCAAATTTATTCCAAATTTATTGAATATTTTGGTGAATCTAAGGTTTGAGCATGGAGTTTCTTTACAAAATTATATTGATGGGTTCTTTATTTTGCAGGGGTGCTGAGTTAAAATTTAGGGGTGCTTGAGAACACACAAAAGGAGGCTAAAATCACCACTGGTTATCATTTAAAATCATTAAACTCACAGGACTGATTGTAGAGTATCATGATCACATTTTACACAGTTTCAAAACAGTAAGTCATCTTTGTGAATCCAAAGGTTTGTTGGTGCCTCTATAAATAATTGATGCTGTGTTATAATAAAATGTTAGGGAAGATAATAGGATCCAAAAATAGGACAGAAAAAGGCTGTGGCATTTCAGTTTCAAATGAGCGTCTAAACTTACCTGCTGCAAGCTGAATGCAGCTGTCTGCGTCTGATAATACAGTCTGTCCAGAGAAAGATCACTTCCAGTAGACTCTGGAGACCCTCCCCTCTGTCTTCAGTGTGTGTGTACTTTTTCCTCTTTCAGTACAGTTGTGGGGGTTTCTAAAGGCAAATGTCCATCGTGCTTTCTTTCTGTTTGTGAGTGGGAGGACCCTCCATTGACTATTGTGTACATAATTACTTGCCTGTTGAAAAAGTCAAAGCAGAGCATCCTCAGGCAAATGGTGCCAAAACTGGAAACAGAGAAAGGGTTTGATGCAAAGAGAACCTGAGAGCCACTCAGATAAAGAACAAAGAGCTTGACTGGAGGAACACTGAAAGAGATTTGCTGTGTTTGGTCAAAGTGCTATTTTAGGACAAAGCAATGAGAGGAACAGCCTTGGTTGTACATTTGTGTTTGTAATCATCTAATGCTTCTTTGATTTAGCACACAGATGCATGAAGCTATAGGTGTTGCATAATAACATACTCTGAATCCAGAATCTGCTAAAACTTTTGTCAAAGGAGGACCCTAGTGACACAGCAAGACTGGAGGTCAGAGCAGAAAGTACAGTACAATTATAAACAAAGAAAGGAGTGAAGTGATACGAGCAACAACTGAGGCAGCTACAGTGTGTGAGTGTACTGCAGTGATTAGTTGAGTGGCAGCAGTGAACAAGAAACAGAACAAGTGAGATGGCAATCAGAGACGAGATCAGGGAGGCTGAGGACAACTAGGAAACACAACAAACAGAGAACCCAAACTTAGACACAAGAACAAAACACAAACACCTGTAATACAAAATGCAGATTTTAAAAACAGCAGTTAATTTAAACATATCAACGATCCCTTAAATCAAACCTATACGTGGCAGTGGTGCACCACACAAGGATTCTGGAAAATGTGAAAGTAAAGAGACCTTTAAAGAAAAAGTGCACTTGTGCAGTCATTTTTTTAAAAATGAGGGGGGTGATGGATAAAAATATCCTTTATTCATCTTAAAGAAGCCACACTCGAGGGTACGGGAAGATTTTGAACTGGTTGCAAGACAGATTTTCACAGCAGGTGACACAGATGTACAGAAGTTTTACGTGCATGGAGCCCAGTCAGGAGACTCTGCCACGAGCAGCGTGCAAGAATTGTTTTTATACATTTATCAGCTCTCACATCTCACAGACAGACTGGTGTCTTTCATCATCATCATCATCACTTTTATTGTCCCCTTAGCAAATTTTCCTTGCAGCAAGGTGGCGAGAAAATTAAAACACACATAAACAATCACACCACAATATTGGCCAACAATAAAAAATAACAATAATAAACGTCCATGTACAAATATCAATAAAACAGGCTGAACGACAACATCAAGCCCTGTTACATTTAACATTTATCTGAATAATGGCCTGGCTGATAAAAGAGTTTTTCCATCTATTTGTTCTAGATTTGGGCTGTCTGAATCTCTTCCCAGATGGAAGGAGCTCAAATTCATCTTGGAGAGGGTGATTTGGAGAGTTAATAATGTATATGCCTTTTTTAGGACTGTCTTTAAAAAGTGGCTTTTAAATCAGGTAATCTAACTCCTATTACTTTGCCTGCTACTTTACAATTTGTTGCATCCTTGTCTGCTGTTGACAGACTACCAAACCAGGTGATAAAAACAAAAGTGAGTTCAGATTCACTCAGAGAATTGTAAAAAATCATCAGCTTTTTACACACTCCAGACGTATGCAATTTGCAGAGGAAGTGAAGTCTGATGAGCTTTTGTGTTAACCTTATCTGTGTTTTCACTGAATGTCAGCTTCTTGTCATTGATAACTCCCAGATATTTATAGGATGAAACACTCTCCACAGCTTCATTTTTTATGAGAACTGAAGGTGCTGGACTGGACTTCTTTCTAAAATCTATACACATATATTTGGTTTTTGAGACATAATATGTATTATCACACCACATAATAAAAAACTCCACTGCATGACCAGGTGAGTCATCCCCTCCCTGTAACAGGCTGATGATGACAGTGTCATCTGCAAATTTCAGAATGTGTCTGTTCATGTACTGTCTCCTGCATCATTGGTGTACAGGATGTACAGCAGGGGAGAAGGAACGCAGCCTTGAGGAGAACCAGTAGACGAAAATGCCTCATATGACATAGAATCATTTACCCTGACACACTGAGAACTATGAACAAGGAAATATAAAACCCATCCAGCAACACTAGGACAGATTAAACTCAGTCAATAATTTATGAGCTAAAGTGTGAGGCTGAATGGTATTAAAAGCAGAGGAAAAAATCTACAAAAAGTAAATGCACGTAAGTGCCGAGGCCTTCGGTGTGCTTAAAAATTAGGTTAAGAAGTGTTAAGAAGAAATCTTCTGTTTGTTGTGGTTAATTTGATCTCCAAAATCCTTACTATCAAACCTAAGATAGTAATTCAAAAACTAGAAAGCATTACTGTCATCCATCATGCACATAATTTTATCAGCTGAAGTTGTTAAAGCTCACCTAGTTTTCCTCTTCTTAACCCCCTCAGTGGCCCATTTTTTATAAACACGTTTAATTATCCTCACAGCCAGCAGAAATTTAAAGTCCTTGGGATTTGCATCAATCTCAGACTGCTGGCTGCTGGTGCAGGAGATGATCCCATCTCTCAACATTTCAAATACAACCCCTGGATGGCTGGAAAATGGTAGAATTCACTTGTCAATGGTCTGTCCTCATACTTTTTAGGATTACTAGCTGTTTAATCCTTTAGGTTCTCAACAGCCAAAGTCATTATACATGCTTCTAGTTATCTTATGTTAAACTGTCAGTTTGGGGGTTTACTCTACACTCGATGTGTCAAGAACCTTCAAATGTGCAGCGTTTCATTCAACATAACTACTGTATATTTTGCGCTCATTAATTGTACTAAAACAGCATTTTCAATTTTTTAGATTTTAAAAGGTTGCTCAACATGTTGCTTTGACATTTTCATTCAGTTGTAAGCAAAGTAACGGGATTTTACTCTGAAAGAGCGAGCTGCTCCCCATTGAGGCGTCAGCTGTGTATTCTAGGAGCTTGAAGATTCAACCAAATACACACACACACATACACACACTCTTTGTCATGTGTCATCCTGCAGTCACCTACGCGCACTCTTGATCTTCGAGAATAATCATCGTTTGGGAACATTCCATCTCATTGCTTATTCATAGTCTGTGTTTACGTCTTATTCATGCTACCACTCATCTTGTCTGTCTGTTTTAACGAGTAATTGGAAGTAATTGTGTGTGTGTGTGGAACGTGCAAAAGGCAGATTGAACCAAGAAAGGCGTATTTATGTTTGGACCGTGAGATTGTGTGCACATCTGCATCACACAGCTGAAGATGACCCATGTAGATGAAAATGTTTGGATCGTGCTGTCATGTGGGTATTTTAAGCGTCCAGGGTTAGTATAAATTTACAACAATCACATCATTGAGTAACACATGAATGTGTTACTATGGTTTGGAGCCTGAGTGAGCCACAACAAATATTGTCTGTATATTTTAAGAAATAGTCAAGTCAACTTTATAAAGCACATTTACAACAGCAGCTGTTACCAAACTGCTTAACAATAAAAATCAATGGGAGTAATGTAACTAAAAAAACAAAACAAATGAAAATTAATTAAAAGCATCAAAAGAAAAACATAAAGGCACAAAATAGTTAAATTCTAAATCAACTCGCGCTGTTTTAAATGTCAAAGAAAACAAATGTGTTTTTAGCAGAAATTTAAAAACAGGAAGTGAAGGGTCCTGTCTGCTGTTGGGGTCAGGTTGTTCCAAAGTTTAGGGCCCACGACTGAAAAAGTTCGATCTCCTCTGAGCTTCAGTCGTGTTTTTGGAACAGCCAAAAGCAGCTGATCAGCTGATCCCAGCACCTGAGAAGGAACACAAGGTGCCAGTATGTCAGAGAGATATGAGGGTGCAACAAGGTCATTAATATACATAAAGGTCAACAGGATAATTTTAGAATCTATTCTGGTGCATACAGAGAGCCAGTGAAGGGAGGACAGAACTAGTGAAATATGATGAAAACTACAAGTTCCTGTTAAGAGTCGAGCTGCCCAACATAGTTTGTTACAGTAGTCTAGTCAGGTTGTAATGAAGGCATGGACTAGTTTTCAAGGTCAGGTCTGGTCATCATAGACTTAATCTTAACCATCTACAACAACTGTAAGAAGCTGTTTTGTAGAACAGAGTTAATCTGTTTATTAAACTTAAAGTCAGAGTCTAAAACCATCCTGAGATTTGTAACAGATTGATGAAGATAAAGCTGAAGAGAGTCAAGGTTTACAGGATCAGAGACAGCAGCAGAGCTAATGCTGAAGACAATAACTAGTTTTCTGATCATTGAAACTACAGCGTGCACTCTCAGGACATTATTACATGCAGTGTCCTCTCAGTGAAGTTGGCAAAATGGCCTTCTCCTACTCCGCTCCTGTTTCCTGGAATATCTTGCAAAAAGATCTGAAGCTCTCGACCTTGACCTTTTTAAGTGGCTTCAAACATCTAAGTCCATTGCAAAAACCAACACAAACATGTTCCTGTTTTTAGTTTTCTATTTTGCCTTACAGCCTAGCTATTTTTGTTTCATTTTTTTAAATATCAGTTTCTTTCATTTGCTCTTTTCAATTTATATGCTATCTTTTATGAGTGCCTACTGCATTCATCACTCTTTGTTAAAATTGGGTCTCTCTTGCAAATGAGTCCCCAAGACTCAATGGGATGAACCTGTATAACTATAGGTTGAATTATTCTATTTGCATGTAGCCTGTTCTAATTAAAAATAACAATATGATGAATCTCCTGCTAATAGTGATGAGAAGACCCATTAGCATTTTGGTGCCAATAGAAAATGTTATTTTAAATAAAATTTGCACTGAAATGGCCTGTAAAATGTGTTTTCTTACCCACTAGTTGTGTTGGTAAGATCACTTTTCCCTTATGTGCGGCAGGAAATGTTATTGGATTTGTGATGTATTAAAATTGAAATTACACATACATGGTCTGTACAGCTGCTCCACTTTGGTTTCTACTTGCGCAGTGATTTATTTATTCTCCTCAAGGGTTCCAGTGTGATGAGTACTAGAAGATCTGAAGACCTGGATCAGGTACAGAATGCTAGTTTTAAAAAAAGAAGTTTTTCAGTGATGATTTTGACTGAACATGTTTACTATTGTATTCATTAATAAAAGCTAATAATGCATTTAAGTATGCCTTCAATTGTTTATTGAAGAACTCTTGATTTTACATTTTCATATTACAAGTATCACAAGTGACATAACAGAAAACAATTGCTAAATTAACATTTTTAAGAACTACTGTACTGACATCTAAAATGCAAATGCAATTTTTTTAAACTCCAACTAAAGTAACACAAAAGGTACTGAAACTATTTCTTTCCTTTTCTTTATTGTGATTAGCAAATTTTGAAGTGGAATCATTGCATTTATATATTCCCATTCAATAAAATGTTGATTCTTCTTATTTTCTATTTGTAAAGTTTAAACGTCTTTCATTTGACACATACGTACATTACAACAACTATCAACCCATCTCTAAACTCTATATTTTAACAAAGATTTTAGAAAAATGAAAAAACTCTCAAATCAAGAAGTTTTTGAATTCTTTTAACATCTTACCTCTCCATCAATCTGTTTCAGGAAACAACACAGCAAAATGACTGCTTTCGTTGAAGGTTTTTGAAGCACTGAATGCTAAAGATTATTGTGCTGCATTTTATTTAGACCTGTCTAAAACTTTTGACACTGTGGCCCATGATATTTTATGTCATAAGCTCTCAGAAATGTGTTTCTGAGATCACACTATTGGTTGGTTTTCTAATTATCTCTCAGATCGAAGGCAATGTGTTCAACATAATGGTACTTTTTCCAGTCATTTAATGGTTAACAGTTATACCACAAGGCTCACTCTTAAGACCCACCCTCTTCACGATCTACATAGCTAAAGTAGGTCAGATCATCCCTGATGCACCCTTACATTTCTATGCTGATGATGCAGTTGTTTATTGTTGAGCTAAAACAGTTGCTAAGGTTTTCCAGCTTTTGTAACCTGCTGTTGACCTTATCCAGTCAGATTTGTTCTGTCTCAAACTTGTCCTAAACACTGACAAAACCAAAGGGATGTTGTTTTCAAACAAGAAGTCAATTCCAGCAGTTCTTCCTTCGATTTTTATCTTCAAATGGTGTTCCAATTTGTTCATTCCTTCAAATGCTTTGGTATCTTGGCCGATTCGCAACTCTGTTTTAAGCTCCACATGTAAAACTTGGTAAAGAAACTGAAAGTTAAACTGTGTTTCTTTTTCAGAAATAAATCCTGTTCAACTCTGAATGCTATAATGCCTTGTAACTGCGACTTTCCTTCCCTCCACTGACTACGGTGACATTATTTGCATGAATGCCCCTACAAGCACCCTGCAGATGTTGGATGCTGTCTATCACGGTGCACTAAGATTCATAACTGGCTGTAACTACAGTACCCATCACTGCACCCTGTATTCACTGGTTAACTGGTCATCATTAACTTTACGCAGACTCTCTCATTGGTACATTTTCATCTTTAAATCGCTTCTTGGTCTGCTGCCTTCATACATCTCCTCCTACATGTCTCTGTATGAGTGCAGCTAGTTACAGCATGCACTCTCAAGAGATCATTACCTGCAGTGTTCCCTCAGTGCAGACTGAATTAGGCAAAAGTGCCTTCTCCTACTCCGTTCTTGTTTCCCGGAACACCTTGCAAAAAGATCTGAAGCTCTTGACCTTGACTTCTCTAAGGGATTTTAAACAGCTGCTAAGTTCATGGCAAAAACCACTGCAGACATGTTCCTGTTTTTAATATTTTACATAGCTTTACAATGTAGCTGTTTTTTTGTTTCTTTATTTTAATACTATTTTCTTTCATTTTTCTTTCATTTATTCTTTTCAGTTTATATGTTCTTTTATGATTGTCTAATGTCTATTGTTGTCTTTGTTGTCTACTGTTGTCATCATTCTTTGTTAAAGTCAGGTCAGGTAAATGAGTCCCCAAGGCTCAATGAGACTAGCCTGTATAAATAAAGGTTGAATTAATTAACCTGGATTCAAGGATGACGCAATTAAAAATTATTGGTAAAAGGTCAGGATCGTGATGGCATCATGAGAACTGTCTTATTGGGGAATTTATGGCGCAAATATAGAAAGAAAAACCACCCAAACCTTTCACAGCATAAAATGAAGAGGGCCCATGTTTTATAGCTACATTATCAAATGTCAAGTCCAGTAGGGCAAAAATATAAATGGACCACATGAGCAGGTGTATAACTGCAAGCCTGGGATTCAAGAGTTTAACCTTATTTGTCACGTCTGTCTCAAGTTAAAGAGGTTAGTGTGCGCTGTATGTTCATGTGATGTGGGCATTTCTTTATTGGAATAGATGGAGTGGGCACAGAGGCTCCCATTAACCTGCCATTTCACAGTCCACAAAGTGCAATAAAACAAGGGCAGCACATACACACACACCTCCTTACACCCTTTAGATAAGTAAAACATGTGATTGCTTTAACTTCATTTGTAATCATACCACTTTATAGAACCTCTGAGATAAACACACTTTCTCATTTCCCACACACACGTACACACACCCCACCCCACGCACACACCGAGACACTGTATGTGATCATTCCCACTGGACATGGTCACTGTATTGCATCATCTGTGATTCAAGTCATGGAAGAAAAGACATCTGCTACCTTCCAAAATGTAATTGCCAATATCTAAGTGTGGAATTGTAGAATTACACTCTCTGCTAAGTTCACTGGGAAGAGGTTGATTATTTGTTTCACAGTGGACTTTGGTTGCACAGTGGGGAGTGGGGGGGGGGGTCACCATCCTACTTCAAAACTAAACATTTTAAACTTGCCTTGCTTCATTTTTTTCCATCAATGCTTTATTTAATGTGCATTTTTGTTTATAAAGACTTTGTGTGCTCAGTCGGGTGAGGACAAGTCTTCCAAATGAGTATGACTATTTATAACAGACATCCAGACAGAGGAATGGATATAAACACATGGAAGACACGAAACAAAAAACTGTGGACTTAGTAGAATGTAACTCAATTCTTCTTCAGCTTCTTCAGTTCCTTGTTTTCATTTGAAATGTGTAAAATACTATGTATTATTTTACAATGTGCTGAATGATGGGTTAAAACTGCAACTGTGTGTCAAAACTTGAATAAGAGATACTTTGTAGATTTGATAATTTTTTTTTTAGCCTTGTTTGTTTTGGTGATGACATAAGAACCATGTTTTTGCTCTATTTTCTCTCTCTTTGGAATCTCATGTTGCTGATGGTTGAGTAACTTACCTATGATTCTCCTCTCACTGAGAAAAAGACACTGTATTTGAAAGAAAGAAGCTTGGTAGAGAGAGACCGTGGGAAAGAGAGTGGAAAAAATAAAACAAGACG
>JARVGS010000548.1:17567440-17577523 GCA_031762315.1 Hypsolebias antenori | reverse complement strand
GGGCGCTTTCAATAGCTGCCCACTGCACCACCTGGTGGCGGATGGGTTAAATGCGGAGACTAATTTCGTCATTGTATGGAAACATACAGCTGATGACATTGTGTGACATTATTATATTATTATTATTATTTAGAGCCTGCAAGGAAAATTATTTTGATTTTAGGTTTTTGAAGCAATACAGTACAGGTAAGAGAAGACGCCATATTAAATCCAAGTTTCTACAATGAAAGCGAAAATGCACATGATCTCAACCACACATTTTTATTTTTTATTACCAAACCAATAAGGTGGAAACGTCAAGAGTGTATCACTCAAAATAAAAATGTGTGAACTATTCACAGTTATGTGACGTCGCAAGTCTCTGTTTCACAGCCAACCCAAGACTTTTATACAGATTAAAGTTCAACTAAAACTAAAAACGAAGGAAACTGTCACCTGAGAAATTTTCAATTTGTCTGATTTAATTTCAGAACAATAAGAATCATATTACATTAACTTTATGGACCAGTGACTGTTTTTTATTATTAGATGGAAATTGTTTTATTTCAGTAAAGCCAAATAAAATGTTACATAAAGCAGTAACAAAAAAAGGCTAGAATGTTGTAAAAATATATTTGTTTAGCATTTTGTCTCTGTACCTTAGTTTATTGAATGGCTACAATTCCAGTCTGCAGATTAGTTTTACTAAGATAATGATAAGTGGTCCTTGTGCTTCCATTGAGATATTGACAAACTGGGGCAATGACTGTGGATTTTGCTTGTTTTGGGCTGCCGTAATAAAGAGTCGAGGCAAAACGCAACAAGCAGGTATCTCTGCAGACACAGCGTATCTGGAGAGCCACATCTGATTGGATGATAAGAAAAAAGGCATATCTAGAGGGCCACATCTGATTGGACAATAAGATTCTCCAGAAATGCCCACTTTTGGTCTGCAGAGAACCTCTTCTTGACATGGGCTCTCTCTCTTCGGTTTTCAAAACGGCTGACGCTCGATGTGGTTTGAGCTCTTTAGCATAGCATTTCACACAAAGCTTTTAATAAAAAAATCTGTAAACAAGTTCTCAGCTTCTCTTTGCTCAGAAGAATGACCTTTTAGATGAAGGCATGGGTTTAACCATGATTTTTGGAGCTTCGACAAGACAGAGTTTTTTCTTGAGATCAGCCTGTTAGCTTAGCTTGTAGCTTAGCTTGTCAGCTTAGCTGCTTTTAACCATCCAAAATAGCACTTTTGGATGGTTAAAATGGATTTTAAAGAGAAAAGAGAAAGGGAGGGGTCAATGAGGAGCACCGGAGTTGAGCTTTTTGTCATTCGTTGTCTTCAGTAGAAAGAGAGAGACACGAAGAAACGATAAAGCCGATAAATGAAAGCGAGGTCGATAATTTTCATCACATGATTAATTCCCAAAAAAAGTTAAGTCTGGTCCTCTGGCCATTCAAACACTTTGAATGTTCAGAGGACCAGACTTAACTTTTTTGGATTTTTCTACCTGGATTATTGCGCATGCATCAGGACACATTATTAATTGATTTATTGTTTGTTGCGACTGGCCTAAGCACAATGTCTGCTAATGTTTTTTGCAAGTGCATCCAGAGTTCACCTTGGATGCACCGTCAAAGATGAACTTCAATCATAATTTTCATAATCACACAAACTTCAAATGTGAATATTGTTTATGTGACTCTTCTGCTCTGCACCCTTCTACAATGACGACTGGACTTTTTGGGGAAAGCACCAAAAGATATTTGTGATCTTGTGGTCTGGTGTTTGCATGTAAGTCTGTAATTCCAAAAATGCAACAAAATGTCATGGTTTCTTTACATATTCGTATATGCTATTGTCACATCCACAGTGCTGAAATGGCTTTGTTTGCAAGATCTACTCCAGAAGCTAAACATCTTGATGAATATAAATGGAAATATGCCACGTGCAGAAAAATAAATGATAAAAAGGTGTGAAATAAAAAGAGTTTGGCAAAAGAAGGAACCTAATAAGATTCAACGCATCACAGTGTCAGCCAACAGTCAATTAGTCATCACATCAGGGAAAATCGACATTCACGACACAAATTAGTGAGCAGCTGTTCCAGATAGGTGAGTAACTGTACAGTGTGTGGGCATACACAAAGGGAGCACTAATCCGGCCATGGAATATTTGGTAATGATGTGGCTATAATAGCACTACTGCTGCTTTACCTTCTTTTAACAATCACACACAAAGAACATTACAGAAATGACATGACATTCTCAATTACAAAGCACACAGCAACGTTTCTGTATTTAAGTTGCCATAGCAGATATTGGAAAATGCATGCTGTGTATTTGCAATCATGACTGGTTACAATACTATATAATTATGCGTTCGGCTCTGCAAGCAGCTAATGCCTTGTAGTGTTTCAAACTGTTAGCAGAAAAGTTAGAGAACGTAAGAAAAACAAGATGTTTAAAGGTTGTTGCTGTCCCCTCCTACTCAACTCTTCCTCACTTCTCTCATTTTATCCTTTGTGTTTAGCCCTTAGATTGTTCTCTCCGTCTCCTCCCCCTCCATCCTCTCTCTTTAGAAAATAAATGAGAGACAACAAGCGCATTTAGCAGTTATTGTCTTTCTCACTCCCCAGGTCTGGCAATTCAAAGGTTCACTGGCATGATATGTATGCACGCATGCAGGCTGAGAGACTCTGTCACACTTCAGCTCATACATTTCCATCTATACACCTCCCTTCATACACTGCCTCACATGCAATCTTCAACGTGGATGGTGCCATAAACACATTGATAAAACCATTTCTTTAATAAGCAGTGTTTGTCAAAATGTCATCCCTCAGCCCCACAGCTATTATCACGGCTTCAACATTTATAGTGGCTCTTTAAATAAACGGCCCGGGCCTCCATAGCCTACAGTGATAACCATCTCAGTGCCCACGCACACACAGAGGTGATGAAACACATACTGTCTCTTCCCACTTACAGGTCTGACCATTATACTGGGGACTTAATGGGAATATCTGCGTTATTACTTCTGTGGCTTTGCGTTTTGGCCTTTATTTACTTTTTTTTTTTTTTTTTTTTTTTTTAAGCTGGGCTTTTTATACATTTATTTTTAAAGTATCTTTTAGTTTTTTGTTTCTAAGTATTTATTACAGAGGCTGACAGGTACAAACACACAGCAAATGGCCAAACATGCAGCAAATGGTGAAATGCACATCAAACACATGTATGATGCAAACCCAAAAACAAGAAACCCCCCCACCACACACACACACACACATACATACATACCATGTGCATTTTAGCTTATTACTACCTTTAAATACTTATTCATTCAAATTCACCCTGCAGGCTGCATCATTATATTCTACCATGTTGTTGTTTACAATCTCTCTTTAGGACATTGTAAATATTATAATTATTTTCACACTTTTTTTTGTACTTTTTGTGTACCCTTATTGTATTTCTTATTGGTTTGTTCTTTGATTGTTTTAACGAGTCAAGTCGGTTCTTCTCATCCTAAGCGTTTGTACTGTAACCCTGTGTTAACGTTGCATATGACAAATAAACTGAACGTTAACTTTATATCCATCCATCCATATATGCGGGTGTGTTTTATATCCTAATTTTTCTCAAGTGTCACCAGCAACATATTGCATTTATTATAAAGAGCTAACTTTATTGCTTTTGATGTCAGCAAGATTTACCATATTCAGCAGATTCATTTGTCTTCGCCTGCACTCTGGTTCAAGGAGGTTTGAAATCCCAGTGTGGCTGCATTCATCATACTTGTATTTTATGTGGCACCTAGCTAAACTCCAGTCTATTTCATTCATTCATTTATTTATTTTTTCATAGTAATATTTTACCACTTTATAAAATCCTTATTGGTAAGTTCCAGTCAAAATGAGATCTGTTTTAGAGGCTTGCCATGAGGTCAAAGCTGATGGAAGTCTCAGAATATTAACAAAGAAAGGCCGCATGGAGAGGGCATGGGGCTGGACAAGATGTGAGCAAGACTAAGTGACAGAAAAATAAGCCACAAGATATGAATATAAAAGTACAAACTTGACATAAAAACCATAAAGAGAATAGTAAAGTAGGAGCAAAATGTAAAAAAAAAATGCCCATGCAGAAACATTTATTGAAATTCAAATTTCTTAAAGAAATTTGCTCTTTATAAAATGTATATATAAGTGATCTGATTTTTGAGTGGTTTTTGTTGTTGTTGTCGTTGTTGTTGGCTAAAGCCATAATTTGCATTATAAAATAGAGCATGTTTAGCTAAAATAGCCATGAAATGAAAACAGAAGCCACGCAATACCAGAACAATCGGTATGACTCACTTTAAACCTACAGGCGTTCAAGCTCTGAAGCAGAAGATGCACAAATCTAAATTTATGCATCACCTTGATTTGCTGCAAACTCTCTATTTTATTTATAGATAAAGGGCAAATTGTAAGGATTTGTGTTATCTGGTATGGGTCACAAGGACAACACTGAATCAGAAGTACTTATTTTTACTTTGATTTAGGCCAAAAGTAAAGAGCTTTTCTTGGATTTCCCAAAGGCAGACGTTGAGCATCCAAAGAGTTACATAATAAAATTCTGATAGAAATGTATTCCCGTTGTTTTTAGCTACTGGTAAATTAACAAGTCTATATTCCTCTGCTGGCATACTGTTCTAAAAATGTTATATGTGGCATCAAACTGCAGTGATTCAGCAAATAACAAGAATATTATAAATTATTTCACATATAAGATATTTCACAAAAGCAGATAGTCCAGAAGAGACAAGATGTCAAACTATTTTTTGTTCCAAAGCAACAAAACAATTAAAAGTAAAGCATATTCAAAAATTTACAGTGTTTGGTCTTGTTCCTTAGATGAGTTTATAGTTGTTGTTTTTTTGCACAAGTATAAAAAATGCTACAAAATTATGCAACACTGCCTCTTCCCTGTGACTTATGACTGTTTTAACTGCATCTCAGACATCTGCAATAATCCCTCAAAGGAAAACAAAAAGTAAGTAAGTAAAAAGTAAAGTAAGTAGTTAAAGCTGATTGTCAAGTGTGCCATCCAATCTGCTGTTTGATGCAGATTAGCAAAAACGGTCATGATGACAGATTGTAAAAACTTTTAATCTCATTTCCAAATTACCAGAGTTATCCCCATCACATCAGAGAGAACAGTGAACCTGATTACACCCGAAAATCCCATTTCTCATTCAAATGCCACACAGAGGTGTCTGCATTAGTCTTAAAAAGAACATTTTCAAAGAACTTCACCACAGTTTTGGGATTCTTTATGATGCTAAAAATGTGATGAAAAAGAAATATGCCAATTTAAAAGGCAAAATGAAATGCTGTGCCATAATTGGCCAGCTTTTGCTATGCAGCAATCCGTTATTCCCTTTATGACCACATTCCCTTTCTTCTACAGTCACACTGAAAACACATCTGTATGTTTTACACTAAGAGTTATGTTGTTTTTGTTATTTACTTTATAAACTAATCTTTGCAAAGTTATTGCATAATTTATAATCACATATAAACACAAATTATGTTTGTCTTCATCAGTTACATCTATTGACAAGTACAATTTATTCTCTCTCTTTTTCCTCTCTGTGTGTGAGTGGGGGTTTCCATAACTTTACTTTTAGGAGTCAACCTGATTCCAGATGACTGCCACAGCTAACTGAACTTAGCACACACAAAAATGTCTTCAACTCATTCAGTTTTACAGAGATTGAATTGAATTTGGGATAGTAGTAGCTGAGAATCATCCCCAACCCATGATTTGAACTAGTGTTGTAGTCAAGACCACCTAACCCGAGACCAAGTCAAGACCAAGACCAGAGTGTAGCAAGACCGAGACGAGACCAATACTTTTAGGGTCAGAGACCAAGTCTAGTCCAAGAGTTAAAAAAAAAAAAAAAAAATTGATAACACTTTACAATAAGCTGGTGAAGATTCTCAGTCTTCCAGGACATGATAAAAAAAAAAAAAAAGTTCAATACAGAAACAACTGGACTTGCAATGCAGCGAGGACTGTCCAGACCTCTACATTGGGGAAACTAAAGAACCTCGACACAGACAAATGTCCCAACACAGGAGAGCCACCTCCTCTGGACAAAACTCAGCTGTTCACCTCAACCTCATGGACAAGGGACACTCTTTTGAGGACCAGAATGTGCACATTTTGGACCGAGAGCACAGGTGGTTTGAAAGGGGTGTGAAGGAAGCTGTTTATATCAAGAGGGAGAAGCTCTCTCTTAACAGGGGAGGAGGTCTCAGATTCCAACTTTCAAAAATGTGTAATGCAGCTTTAGGTCTAATTCCCAGACAATTTTCACACCTGATGGGAACAGGGGAGCCTCATCTGTGAATTAGAATAACAAAGACCTTAATAAACCCCTACTGTTTAAGGTGTGAGGTGTGATTTGTCAATCTATATAGGTATGCGTGTGTGTGTGTGTGTGTGTGTGTGTGTGTGTGTGTGTGTGTGTGTGTGTCAGTCTACCATAAAGACCACAGAATGCAGTGACTGACACATCAGAGATGCAAACTTGTAAATCAAAGTCTGTAGCACGCTAACATTACCCACATAACTATGCTGCTATTCTATCATATTGTAAAAGACTACATGTTTAAATGAACAAAGTACAAACAAACCATTCTTCCTCCTCTTCTTGTGAGATTTATTTGCGGTTGGCAGACGTCTTCCTCTAAGTTTCTTTTATGATTTGTTCTTTGTTCGACTGCCCCTAGTGGTCTGGAGCACTTCCGTTTTTGTGGAGCGAGTTTGCAGCTGTTTTCACTGTTTGAAATGTTTTCACTGTTTGCATGTGTTATTTGTATTTGCATGTGATATCTGTGTTTGCATGTATTATTTGTGTTTGCATGTGTTATTTGTGTTTGCATATGTTATTTGTGTTTGCATGTGATATCTGTGTTTGCATGTGTTATTTGTGTTTGCATGTGTTATTTGTGTTTGCATGCGCATTTTACTGTTTGTTGTGCGTTTGCACCCGTCGGCCACCATAGTTTAATGATGGACGGTTTCTTTTCACAAAGATGGCCTCCTTTACTCCTCTCTCAAACCATTGTTCCTCTTGTGGAGGAACAATGGTTCCTGAACGAGTGACCGCTGCCCTGAAGGTGAGTGTAGACCGCAGAATCCTGGCCTGATCTTTAGGTTCCATCAACGCATTTCACAAATCTGAAACTGAGGCATCTTTAGTTACCAGATGTGAATTTAAATAGAATTCCTTAAGAATGTGGTTTAATATTCAGCTGATGGCAGTACAGTTGATGAAGCGTCAGACCATGTATAGTTCTATCTGACTCTCTCTAAGTTCTGCTGTGAATTGTTTCCTTTTAATAGCTGGAATCACATAACTTATTTTTGTTTGGTTTTAAATTTTGCTTACCTTTTTCATTATTACTTTAACTAGTACAGTGGAAAAAAGTAGGTCACTGCTGCTTCACACAATGATACAAGTACATCTTCATCCCCGAGCAGAAGTGGTCATTTCTTATTAACAGTTGTCATGTCAGAGCAGAGAGAGGGAGACTAATGTGAGAATAGCCGTGAGACATACTTTTCTGGTATTTATATCACAGTGTTTGGGTTTCAAATTCATGAGTGAAGTGAACTGATGCAAAATGCTAAATTATATTGCATAAGTAATAAAATAAAATGCAAATTTATTTATAAAACACTTTAACAGCAACACCTTTGCCCAAAGTGTTGTTCAATGAAAAAAGAACAAAGTAAAATACAGAAGTTCAAACCACATTAAAGATTTAAACAAGCATAAAAATAATCAAATAAATTACAACAGTAAGGGGCCGTTTACACGGCGCAAATTTTGAGTGAAACCGCACCTTTCTCTCTGCGGTTCTGCCAATCGTTTACACAAAAACACTGGCCCCCCTCTTTGAATCTGAAGGTTTTTGAATCCAGCTTCCAAAGTGAAGGTTTTTCGCTGACCCCCCATTGACAACATAAATATCTCCCGCTGAGCCTTTGTTTGAACCATATGCGCGCACGCACGGACAGCCGGCATTTCTATCAACAACAATGGCAGCGGACACACACCGCTTTCTGAACTATGATTGATGGAATCTATTTTGCGTCTCATATTTAATTAATCTACACCTGAATGAAGCTGCATCTGTGTTGGAAGAGACACAGCTGGATCCATTTCAAATATTGCTGTTTATAGAACGAGGCAGGTGGATATTTCACGGCATGCTGCACTATAACATACTAAATGTGCTAAATAACAGTTTAACAAAAATAAACAGTATTTATGTTAGCGTGGGAGATATATGAAGTTATCTGAGCTAAATGAAGCTGTCTGTGCTTAAGTTACTTCATTTAAATGATGCGTAACATGATGCGTGTTATTAAACTTGAAAATAAAGACACCAGGTTTATTTTTTATTTATTTATTCAACACCACAAACTGAATGTCACACAAACACTAATAATTAAACTGAACACTATTAAAAACACGTTAACCAAACTGCAACTACGTTAATGAACTGGACTCTGCTCTGTTTTCATCCTGTCCCGTCCGAACCGGTCCGCCTGGTGGAAGGACAGCTTCTCGACCTCGCAGGAAAAAAATAAAAGCTCAGTTGGTTGTTGTGTGATCGAAGTAAACACAAGCAAACATTATTAAGAACATTGATTTACCTGCTGCAAATCAGCTGATTATCACGGACTAAAGTTCAACATCATCTACTTGACTCTGGTCCACTCAGCGACCCGTGTGGAGCTTGTTAGATGAAGCGGTCCCACTTGGCATCAAATCTGTTGACTTATCCAAAATTCAGCTTTATCTTGTTGTTAAGTTGATGTTAACTGAACTTTTAGCTCGGAGGAAATTAACGTTCCGAGGCAGCACACATGCGCATTAGGTGAAGGTACAAAATTTACAGCGCCATCTAATGACCCGGCATGGTAACTACAGCAGATTCGGGAGGGCAGGGGGGGATTCCTGCGGATGTATGTAAACACAGAATTCGTCCGTGTCAATGTGGATCTTTTCCTCGAATTAACTCCGTTTCCCCCCACCATGTCGGTGTAAACAGGGCCTAAAACTAATAAATAGTGAAAATCATTCCTCCATTATCCTTACTCTTCCTTTCTGGGTTGCAGGGGTCGCTGGTGTCCTTTAAATGACTTATGACCTGTCCAGAGTAAATCCCACCTCTTGCACATTCTGCTGGAGGTAGAGAGAAGGGGTTCTCTGCAGACCAAAAGTGAGTGTTTCTGGAGAATAGGCGATTGTAGAGGACAAACACTGCTTGGCTCGCTGTATTTGCTGACTCTTTAGCTAAGTTACATCAGGTATTTTTTTAAACTGAAGGTTTCTAAGAAACAGTGTTATACAGTATCTGCTGTCAAACACAAGACGATTCTCTTTTGTTCTTGGGTTGTAGGCTGCACTTGACACAGGTCGACTTGAGTGTGGTCTGGGTACAATGAAATATGAAGCATCTGAAGCAAAATCTGATCCATTTGTCAAAAAGTCTGGTCTCAATTAAAGATCACGAGTCCGGTAATGAGATAACAGCCCAAAACAAAAGCTAAAAACAATTCTTGCTCTTTAGAAGGTCTCTTCTATGAGATCTGATCTATGAAAAGAGCTGAAACATGGAATACGACTGACCCTTAAATGTGAGACAGCTGAGAAAGTTAACCAGTAAGCAGAAATACCTGCTCCAGTTGCAGAAATCTTACAGAAACTGACAATCACTCATCTGTAGTGACTAATGTAAAAGGTTGAACAAGAAAATGTGAAGTTAAAGGAAACATCCTTTGTCCCAAGGCCAGTTTAAAGGTCCACTGACATGATGTTTGAACTTTGCATAAAATGGCACAACATACAGTATATATCTTGTAACGTTCAGCTATGTTCTTTCATTTCGTTTCAAGAAGATGGTGTTGAGGCAGGGTAGCCGGCTCAGGACCGGAAGGTCCGGGGTTCGATCCCTGGTCAGTGCATACCTTGTTGTGTCCCTGGGCAAGACACTTAACCCCAAGTTGCTCCCGGTAGGACTGGCTGGCGCCTTGCATGGCAGC
>JARVGS010000548.1:17461450-17471542 GCA_031762315.1 Hypsolebias antenori | reverse complement strand
ATCCACTCCTCCCAAAGGCGGCGCAGAGCTGCTTTGAAGCTCCGGTTCACAGAAATGTCCAGAGGCTGCAGCACTTTTGTCAAGCCTCCCAGGATGATGGCAGGAATGGAGTTAAACGCTTTTATTTTATCTTTACATTGTGGCGTGATGTGTGCATGCATGCTGTCCATCACCAGTAGGGCTTTTTTTTGTTTCCCTCTAAAAATCCATACACCGTACAGGTCAAAAGCCTAGAGGGCCTTCTAGCGCCCTAGTGGCCGAAAGTGGTACTGCTCCATTTTTTTTCTGTCAGAATGAATGAAAACGGTCATATCTCAGCCAAAAATTGGTCTAAAATATGGGGAAAAAATCCATAAATATGTTGCTTCACCAGATAATTTGCAGGACATGCAAATTAGGCAAAAAAAAAAAAAACCTGCAACTTATACACCAGAAAATATGGTATTTTAGGTAGAGTTCTTTATAAAGACATCTATTACACCACAAGAAAACCACACACCAGCACCAACCCTGGTAGTGAGTTAAGATGTTTGTAACAAAAAGGACATTAAATCAGAGCCAGAGAGAAGGATATATATTTTAGACTTGTGAAAAGGGTTTTAGTCCATTTGCTGAATGAATATTCAAGGTAAAGAATCCTGTTCTTTCCCATTTACACTAGTGAGTTTATGATTTTTGCTTGATGCAAAGCAAAATTGTTCTTGTGCAAGCTAGTGCAGAAATACAGTGGCTCTTGGTCCAAATTGGCATTGTAGAGCAAATTGGTTTGGTCATGTCTTCTCTAAAAAAAATAAACGCACACAAAGTCAACCATTTTGTAGACACTTTCTGAAGGTGTCCATGTAAATGAATCTCCTAGTCTGAGCCGTGCAGTCTGATAAGATGATTTGTTCTCAATATATTTTTCATCCTTTTATCAACTTGAAAGACTAAATATTCCTTTGCTAACATATCTCTCCTACTGCCAGTTGGATGCAAATGGTTTAGTAAATCAGTGTAATTTACTAAAATATGTTATAACAGGTGTGCATGCTTGCAACTCCATATAGGCCATATTGTGTATGTCTATTTTTTTTTCTTTGTATAGGCATAAAGACAACATGAGGTATATCAGTGATGGAAACACTGAGGTTATTTGTCATCTTTAAAGTTTATATATTATATTAAAACTGTAGTACCATGAATAGGTGCTACTATATATTCAACATGTTTTTGTTAAGATATCTGATAACAGAGATGCAAATAAGACCAAAACACCTCATTTTATAGCTTGAAAAAGTGCATGTGCTCAAGGTATACCCTTTGTTCAACAAGACTGAATATAGAACTCAGAAAATTGAAAATACTTCTTATAGCTCATCTAGTTGCAGCTGTCTTACACTCAACAGCAAATTGGTGTCAGTCTCACTAGAGAGAGGAGGCGATGCACTTGAAAGGATCTTGCTTTGAGCTAAGCTGGTTAGACTAATTGGCTGCTCAATATGAACACATGGGAAGAAGAGTGACCACAGGTTACTCAACTGATGAGTTGCAACAATCAACACAAATCAAGCTCATCGTTAGAAATTATATTTCGCTGATAGCACCAAACCCCTTCCTGTTAGTCACCTTTTTAAAATAAACAGTCTGCAGCCCTAAATTGACTCTGTCCAAAGACAGAGTTTACAAATTTGTTGCTGTGGAGTCTTGCTTGAGGAGTTGCTCTGTCGAGCTGTTCATATAACAACAATGTTAACTACTTACACTGCTCAAAAAAGTTTTGGTGTTAATAAAATTTTCAATAGGTGTACTGAAAGAGCAACAATGAGGTGACCCCAAAAGCAGAAATGGTTTGGCAGGTGGAGGCCATTGGCGTTTTTTCCTCTCCTAACACCTCATATTTTTGACTGCTTTTCATTAGTTTTACATTTGACTAGGGTCAGTATCACGACCGGTAGCGTGATGAGATACCTGGGCCCTACAGACATTGCCCAGGCAGTCCAACTCCACCAGGATGGTACATTGATATGCCATTGTCAGAAGATTTGTTGTTTCTCCCAGCACAGTCTCAAGAGCATGGAGGAAATTCCAGGAGACAGACAGAAGAGAGCTGGACAGAGCCATAAAAGGTCCTTAACCCATCAGCAAGACTGCTATATGCTCCTTAGTGCAAGGGGAAAGAGGATTAGTACTGCCAGAGTCCTACAAAGTGACCCCCAGAAGCTGACTAAACCATTAGAAACAGACTTCATAAGGGTGGCCTGAGGGCCAAACATCATCTAGTGGGTCCTGTGCCCACTGCTCTGCTTCATGGAGCTTGACTGTCATTTGCCAGAGAGCACCAGAATTGACTGTTCTGGCAGTGGCACCCTGTTCTTTTCACAGATGAGAGCAGGTTCACTCTGAGCTCATGTGGCAGATGTGAAAGGGTCTGGAGAAGCTATGTTGAGCATTGTGCTGCCTGCAACATAGTTCAGCACGATTGGTTTGTTGGTAGATCAGCGTTTGTTTGGGGATGCACAGAACTTTATAGGACAAACAATGACACCTTGACTCCCATTAGGTGCCTGGATGAAATCCTTAGACCCACTGTTGGACCCTACGCTGGTGCAGGGGATCACGGGTTCCTCCTAGTGCATGATAATGCCCAGCCTCATGTGGCAAGAGTATGCAGGCAGTTCCTGGAGGATGAAGGAATTGATACCAGTGACTGGCCTCCACGCTCACCTGACCTAAATTTAAAAGAACATCTTTGGGACATCGTGCTTAGGTCCATCCAACACCACTGAGTTGCACCTCAGATGGCTGAGGAGCTCAATGATGCACTGGTCAGGATCCGGGAAGAGATACCCCAGGACACAATCAGTCATCTCATAAGAAGCATGTCCCACCAGGCATGTATACAAGTACCATTCAAACTACTGTGTATCATTATGAGTTGCTGCCATGACATTTCAGCAAATTGGACTAGCCTAGCATATACGTTTTTCAGTTGAGATTTCTTGGTGACTTCGAACTAAGCCCTCTGTGGGTCGATAATTGTAATTTTCATCAAATAATATGGCATCCTTTTGTTACTCACTCATTACCCATTCTGCATCACTATGGATATCCAGCATGACTTTTTTTTTCCCCAGTTGAGGTCTGATGTGTTTTCAAGGTGTTTCTTTAATTTTTTGAGAAGTGTACAATAAATTTGTAAAAAAAAATGATGGGCAAAAGTGGCAAAACCCTTATTGATTATAGTCACAACACAGACAATGCAAATCATCATAAAATATTTTCTATAGAAATTATCAGTAAAGAGTGTGTGTGAAAAAAATTGAGAAGGAGAAAATAAGAGAGCAAGTCTGACACTTACTGGCATTTAGCATTTACCCTGACTACAGCTTTATGCTAAACCACTTCAGTTCATCACATTATATTAAGGTATTACTTTGTGTGTGTGCATATGTGTGTGTGAAAATGGGTGTATGCATGGGTCTAATAACTTATTTTTGGGCCATAAATAACCTCAAAGTTAGGCATGCAAGCGTAGACAGAATTGCAGCTCCTCATAAATCTCAATAGAATTCTGTAGAAAGAGATGAGCACTTTTCTATCTTGATGCTCTCAGCAGTCTCACTTTCACAAGAATTCTTCTACCTTAATAATCGCTGAAGTCGAACCCTGACCCCAACCACACCTACCACCCCTTCTTCCTCTAGCTGCAAGTATAATATTGCTCTAATGGCTCCCAAGTGTTGGGGGGGTGGGGGGGGGGGGGGGGGAAGATACGCAGCAAAAGAGCCACACAAAGTTTTCTTAATAATCCAGGGACACATGCTTTAAAAACAAAGTTAGCATAATTCAATAATTTATTGTTAGTGCAATTATTTGTTTGTTTTTTTATTAAAAAATGCAAGTACAATATTATTGTCCTTGGTTCAAACAATTAAACAGAACTAATAAAAATCTGCCTTTGTCTTTTCTTTCTCGTATGCGATGGCTTTCCTATGATGGGAGTCCGTAGCAGTCACACTACTATAAACACGTACATACACATCTGTTACTTGTACTTTCAACTCATGAATCAAAAACAGAGCTTAGCAATGCATCTGCATCAATGTTCTGTGTTCTAACTAAAATGTACATAGTACCTTTATAAGGACAGTTTCAAAAATATATGCACTAACTTGGTGTGTGACCATGTTGGTCCCACTTTTGGTCATTTGCCTGTTGCATTATTATTATTTTTTTAACCATGCTTTTTATTCTTACCCCACAATTTTTTCTCTCTTTTTGATAAAACTAGTTGGTAAAGTTTCTAGGCTCCTGTTCACTTTTGACCAATCAACATTTCTTCAGCATATAAGTGTAAAAGCTTTACTTTAACATTGTGGAGAGTTGCATAAAAGTCTGTTTATGGCAGAATAACTATAATAATGTACTATTGATAGAGAATGATACCCCATGGTTAACAGCTTCACATTTCAAGCATTAAGAAAAGGAGACGGTCAAACAATCTAGCTGAAACTGCACCTGGACCATAATGAAAACATGCAGGTGCTTCTAAAACAATTTGAATACATGTATTGTGAAAAAGTTCAATTTTTTTTTCAATCATTTCAGAAAGTGAAACGTATATATTACATTGATTCATTACACAGAGTGAAATATTTCAAGCTTTTGTTTCTTGTCATTTTGATGATTATGGCTTACAAATAATGAAAAACTCTAATTCAGTTTCTCAGAAGATTAGAATATTCCACAGACAGCTTTTGGTACCTTTGTCAGTGTGTGCAGGTGTCAAGTCCTGCTGGAAAATGAAATCAGCATCTACATAAAGCTCCTCAGCAGAAGGAAGCATGACGTGTTATAGAATGTCCTGGTAGATGCAGCATTGACTGTGGTGTTAAGAAACCACAGTGGACCAACAGCAGCAGAGGACATGGCACCAAACCATCACTAACTGGAAACTTGACACTGGACTTCAAGCAACGTGGATTCTGAGACTCTACTCTTCCTCCAGACTGTAGGACCTTGATGACATGAAAATGGATGTTCATCTGAAAGGACGGCACTGGATCACTGAGCAACAGTCCAGCTCTTTTTCTCCTCAGTCCAGGTAAGACACCTCTGTTGTCTCTGGTTCAGAAATGGCTTCACTTGAGGAATGAGACATATGTAGCTCATGTTTTCATTCAACTTTTATTTATACAGGCTAGTCTCATTGAGCCACAAAGACTCATTTACAAGAGAGACCTGTGCTGTCTAGGAATTAATCAGCTGATTAGGGCGTGACACCAGAAGTTTCCAATATTAACCCTCTTCATAAAATTCTAATTTTCAGAGACACTGAATTTTAGTTTTTTATTATGTGTACACTGTCATCGGCAAAATTACAAGAAATAAAGGTTTGACATATTTCACTCCATGTGTAATGAATTTATATAATAACTGAATTTCACTTTCTGAAATTATTGACAAACAAAAAAGAAATATTTCACGATGGTCTAATTTTTTGAGACGCACCCATACTAGAGCACAAACTCAGTGCATTTCATGCAAGTGTTAAAGCAAGCTTTTTAAACCATGGTTACAAACAACTTACTGGTAATAGCTTACCAGCCCCAAGCCCAACTACCATAATTTACACCAAAACACGCACAGAGTGGAGGAATATTCATCTTCATACTACAAGGTTAGGAAGAGAATTAAAGCATGGATGAAAATTAGAGATGCACCGATCCACATTTTCTTACTTCCGATCCGATCCCGATACTGTACTTAAATCTGGACATCGGCCGATACCGATCCAGTTCCGATATCATCATTATCATTGATTTTATATGAAGCTGTAATAGTATCCTCTCAAGTACAATGTGTACATATACATGCATGCATGTCCAAAAAGGCAACTTGAGGTAAGTTTTATTAATGTTGGATAAGTTTCAAAGTTATGATTAAATTCTGCTAACACAAAACATTTTTTTATTCCTAGCTTTAAAATGGATATTAAAGTGATTAATTTAAGTGAATGTTTGTTTAAAGTTATTTTATATATTCTTTTAAATAATTGAGTGATATAAGTTTTTTTTTTTTTTTCTTTCTGCACTCTTTTCATTCAATGTTTTCTTTTGGATGAATTTGTTTTATTTTGTCTCTTTTAAATTAATGAATCAATTAATTAAATAAAGTATTAAATAGCTTTACATCCGCTAAGGTCATGGCATAAACCAACAGACATGTTCCTGTTTGTAGTATTTTTCATCGATTTATAATGTAGATGTTTATGTTTCAGTTTTTTTTTTTTTTTTATATATATATACAGTTTTCTTGTTATTTTTTATTAGTATGCTTTTTTATGATTGTCTACTGTTGTACTGATAAATATCTCCTGGAGGGTAAACGATATCTTGGACTGCAGACAAGTTAGTTTTACGTTGGACATTTGAGCTCCAGGGCTTCAGCGGGACGCCACTCTCGCTGAACCGAAACACAGGCATCCCGACACGGCCAGCAGCGTCCAGTCCGACCCGGCCAGCCACATCTCCGTCTGAGTGGAGGGACAGGCTGAGAGCGGCTGACCGGAATCAAAGCGCACGCCCCGGATTGAACAAGAAAAACACACCGCTGAAGCCCCGGAGCTCAAATGTTTACAGAGAAGTTGCTAAACTTCATCATAATTATAAAAAATGAAGGATTTCTTACAATGAAGTTTAGCAACTTCTCGACCAAAATCAGAGCGTGCGCTCTGATTTTGGTCAGCCTCTCTCAGCCTGTCCCTCCACAGAGACGGAGACATGGCTGGCCGGGTCGGCCTGGACGCCGCTGGCCGGGTCAGGATGCCTGTGTTTCAGTTCAGTGAGAGTGGCGTCCCGCTGAAGCCCCGGAGCTCGAATGTCAAACGTAAAACTAACTTGACCACGGTTTAATGTGGCGCTATGGCTCTGCAGACATTGAACGTTGCTGTCTTACGGTGTTGAGTGTAAAATACTTCCACACAGCGGACAGGTAATGATGAAAAGTTGGCTAGCTGTTAGCTAAGATGCTACTCACTCAGTCCTTACGCTAGAGCTGGCTGCAAACTATGAAATGGATTTCCTGAATGTGAGGCAGGTCTTATTACTCTGGGTTCATGAGACATGCCTCCGTTCAGGAAAGCCATTCCATAGCTTGAAACCAACGTGCATCATGGATCGGAAAATATCGGCAGGTTGGATCGAAAATCCGATACGTAAATTATGCTAGTATCGGAGGCCGATACCGGATCGGATCGGCCCCATCCCTAACAGTGATATCTCTCATCCAGACATGCTGAATGACTTCTATGCTTGGTTTGAAGCACAGAACAACACAGTGATGAGGAAGACCACCCGCCCCCATGATAACCAGGTGCTTCATCTGATTACAGCAGATGTGAGAAAAACTACACAGAGTCAATCCACAGAAAGCTGCTGGACAAGAGTACTGGCAGAGTACTCAGAGAATATGCAGACCAGCTGGCAGGTGTTTTCACAGACATCTTTAACATCTCCTTGAGCAGCGCCATCATTCCAACATGCTTCAAGAAAACTGCCATCATTCCTGTGGCGAAGAAGTTGTCAGTGCCATGCTTCAATGATTATTGTCCCATAGCACTCATTCCTATCACCATGAAGTGAGGACTCATCATGCAAGACGTGCAAGACATCAAGACCTTGTTGCCTCCCACCATGGACCCATTGCAGGTTGTGTACCATCCTAACCGCTCAACAGATGAGGCCATAGCCACCACACTTCACCTGGCTTCCACACTCTTGGACAGAAAAAACACATACTTTAGGCTGCTGTCCATAGACTTTAGCTCAGCATTCAACACCATCGTTCCCCAGCATCTGAAAAGCTGAGCATGGCGAACCTGACCACCTCTCTCTACAACTGGATCCTGGACTTCCTGACTGGGAGACCGCAATCCGTCCAGATCAGAAAAAATATCTCCAGCACCACCACACTGAGCACCGGAGCTCCCCAGGCTGTGTTCTCAGCCCAGTGCCGTTTGCTTATTTGTGACTGTACAGTAACGCACAGCTCAAATTCTGTTGTGAGGTTTGAAGATGACACAACTGTGTTGGGACTTATCCGCAATAATGATGAGTCAGTGTACAGAGAGGAGGTACAACGACTACTGGCCTTGTGCAAAGTCAACAACCCGTTCCTGAATGTTGACCAAACCAAAGAGATGGTCATTGACTTTAGGAAAACAGCAAGGGAATACTCCCCACTGAACATCGATGGGTCCTCCGTGGAGATTGTCAAGAGCACCAAATTCCTTGGTATTCACCTGGCAGAGGATGTCACCTGGACCCTTAACTTCAGCTCCATCACCAAGAAAGCTCAGCAGCTTTAAGAGTACAACCAAATGTAGCTCCTCTCCAAGATGGCTGCCAATTACCACAGCTGTCGGTCAGCTCCCTGATGAAGCCCTCGACTATATAAGGCTGTAGTCGAGTTCTACTCTTCACTGGAGCATTGTGCTTACCTATGGTTTTTATGTTCCCATCCTGTTCATTTTTGTGTAAAAAGTTATTTACCTTGTTCTCTGTGTCTCCTGTCGTCCTCTCTCCTTGAATCCTTTCCATTCCTGGCCTGCCTCGGATCAGTTCTTTGTCCTCATGCCTGAGTCTCCAAACCATTTGCTTGCCATACCAGTTCGCCACTCTCTGGACTCAATTGGATTCACCTCAGTGCTCCACTCAAATCATCCAACCTGTAAGAGAAAATAAAACATGATCAACCGAAGGACTTTACTTTTACCCACCTGACCTTCTGCTTGTTTCCCAGGGGCTCCAGAGGACCACTTGTAAATATTCACCTGTACATAATAAACACTGTTAAAACTTTACCTTTTGAAGTCTTGTCTTGTTCCGGGTCTCATGCCAATCTGGGTTCACTGAAACCTTTACAGAAATGCTCCAGCCAAACAAGGGCCAGAATGAGACCAGGAGTGAACAAGCGCCATCCACTTCTCAGGAAAAGTGAATGATAAACTAGAAAGCATGCTTGAACGTCTCTTATTGCAACAACAAACCACCCAGTCTAATATGCAAGAACTAGGAGGCATGGTGTTTTCAATTAATCAAAAACTTTCATCTTCTGCAGCACCTATGGTTCCCCAGGAGTCCAGCGCTACTGCCCTCATCCCCGAGAGTACTCCCACAGCTCAACAATTGGTTGTAAAACCCTCTGAGTTCTTTTCTGGAGACCCTGAGCATTGTGGAGGTTTTCTGCTCCAGTGTAAGTTGGCTTTTAAGAGGGCCCCTCAACTGTACACTTTCAGCATTTCTAAGATCACTTACTTTGTCAGCCTGCTCATAGGTGAAGCACTAAGGTGGGCTAACTCCTTCCTACTGTTTTACGATTTGGACTCTGTTCCATACAATATTTTCCTAAGAGAGTTTTGCAGAAGATTTGACTGTCCTATGCAGCAATCCAATGCTGTAAAGCAACTTCTGGGGTTACGTCATTGTCAATGACCAGTAACGGAACACGCCCTCGAGTTCTGCATCATCGTTGCCCAGACCGGTTGGAGTGAACATTCTTTACAAGGTACATTTCTACATTCCTTGTCAGATACTATTAAAGACCAGATCTCTCTATTAAAGACCAGATCGCTTGCCACGATGAACCTAGTAGTTTGGACGACCTCATAAACCTAGCTATTTGCATCGACAAACGCTACCGGGAACGTCTTCATGAGAGGAACTACAACTACCAGAGGTCCCCCACTCCTGGGTTTACGACAGCGGCAGGTGAGCACAACACCTACGAATACACCCCATTAAACTACAAGCCCCAGAAAGACTTTGTTTCCGGGTTATCATCCTCATCTAATGGTCCAGCAACTTGTCTGCCCGCACTACCAGAGCCAGAACCAATGCAGGTGGGGCGGGCTCGTCTATCTCCAGAAGAGAGACAGAGACGGAGAAATTCAAACTTATGCGTATACTGTGGAAATTCAGGACATTATTTGCGCAACTGCCCGTTTCTGGGAAACGAGAGGGTCCACCAGCCACTAGGGAGAACAAGCCAGTGTATCTCTTGTGCCGGTCCCAAACCCGGGTAAATGGTGAGGGTTGTGTCAGGAATGGC
>JARVGS010000548.1:16990973-17014224 GCA_031762315.1 Hypsolebias antenori | reverse complement strand
TATATATATCCTTCAGAACACACACAGTTGTCAGACTTTTGTGCATAGATGAAAACAGTCTAACACAGCCACTTTCAATCCTTAAGAATGTTAGCGCCAATCCAACTTAAGGCAGCAACGCATAACTTCTGTCATTTCTTCCTAGATTTTTTCCACCCATCTGTCCATCCATTCCTCAGCCTTCTCATATCATTCTTGCCTACTATAACAACCACACATGTCTATCCATGTGCCATCTCTTGGTTTATTCTTCTCCTTCAACCTGTTCATCTCTCCCATTTTTCGCTCCTTAGTTTGTTGCCATGGTTTCTCTTTCGTAATGAAAGACAACTATACCTACTTTCCTCACACAAGCACACTAAAATCTTCATCACCACCATCCTATTGCCATGCTCTAGGTTATTTTAGGCTTCTGTTTTAATGGCAAACATGTTGTTAGAATTAGATTTAAGTTATACTGTCGAATGTGGCTGAGCCCGTTACCCCATACAGCTATAACTGAGCATTGGCAGCTTTTATTGGGACGATAAAAGGAAGATGGCAGGAATACACCAGGGACCTGTTAGACAGCATACCTTGACATTTTGAGATGTCTGGTGGCATTTTTTTTTTCTGTGCTTGGCATACAGGGACAAGGGTACACCTATGTTTTTCATTTGCTCTTAAAGTGCCTTCTTAGTGTAACCGTCTCATTAAAACCAATGAGCATAAAAGTCTAACTGGATGAATATACACAGCTGTATCTAGAAAACTATTTGGCCCTTTTTTTAACCATATTTACTGATCTTGTGCTCAAACTGGAATGTTAACTTTTGCATTCCATCATAAAATGAGTTTATTTTAATGACCCGATCATGCAGTTGAATGGCTTTTGTGCACACTTACAAGCACAATCCAAAAATCTTCATTATTCCTGTGAGGCAGTTTTAATTTTGGCTCCAGACTTTCATTTACTTTTAGTGTCAGTGTAATGTCCTGTTACCGTGATTACAGCTGCCCATCCTATCTATAAAAAACACCATTTAAGACATATTCTATTCCACTTGTCATTTCAACTCTGAGCAAAGAGAACCAGTAACTCGCAAGTTTTTCAAACACAGCCTAATTAAATTTAATAAATCATTCTCCATGTGCCACAGAAACTACAGACTGCTAAAGGCTATTATTATGATTCAAGGCTGCCACTAAGCCTGGAGCCAACAGATAATTAGGTAAAATGACTTTTAAGACAAAAAACTAAAGTAAATAGGACTTATCTCTTTTTTTTTTTTTTTTTTTTTTTGAGAACTACTGGTATGTGCTCATCTCCTCCAGGCAACTTGCAAAAATGCAAACAGACACACAATTTGCAAGAAAGTCTAAGCAAAAGCTAAAGCCTAAATAATATTTTACCTTAAAACTGAACCACTAAAGTTAGCTAAAACAAAAATAAACCATTTCTGTGGACATGAATTGTTTCCTCTTCTGACCGTGTCAATGATTTCACCACTAAAGGCAGTATTTATTATATTCAGTTGTGGATTATATCATTAGACTTGTTCTATTCACGTTACAATGTCAATCATGTGACTTACCCTAATCAACTTTTCTAATTGAAAAATATCCAAATTGTGTCTTTAAATTCAGCAGACTTGTTAGAAATGATTAATTTAGCAAATTACTCTCCATTTCAAACTGGAGTTGTTGCCAATAATTATATGCCTTCTGAAAAGAACAAAGCAAATGTATATTTTTTTTCCTATTCTATAGATAAAGAAGGATAATAGGAATGATTGGCTCGTGCCTGTGTTGATTATTGTGTTTGGTGAAGAAACTTTAGTAGTAGTTTTAGTAGTATTTCTCAAAAACGCAAGTGCCTTGCCAATCTGAAACTGCACTTCTGTACATTTTTGTAAGCACACTCTACGCATGCGTGTCCACACCTGTTGTTAATAAGCATCCCTAAATACATCTTGAAAGACAACTTGTGAATGAATCCTGGTTATGTGAATGAACATGTCCGAGTAATAAAAATGACATTCAGAGCTGATGAGGCCATAAAAAAAAAAAATCTGTTACATGGGTGAAAATGCATACTTTTGTAAATGCACAAGCACCTGACAGAACATTTGTTACGCAGGAGTACACACCAAGTATTGTGTGACTGGTCAGAATGTTGTGGGTGTGTTTATGTGGGAAAGTGGGTTTTCGAGAACGCTGTCATTTTTCGCTTCACCTGCTCCGTTGAGGAGCAGCTGAGACGTTACCGTCTTTACAGTGGTTCCATCAAAACTTATGAAGTTAGTCAAATAAACTCTTCAAGGCAAGGTAGCATAGGGACAAATCCCCTCCCTACACTGGCTTGGTATTTAGTCGTCTCTTGAAACAGTGGCAATCTCCTTGTGAAAGTTTGCAAAGTTACATTTAACCACAGAAATACCAGTTTGTCATTTTCTTCTTTTAGTAAGTTCTTCTCTTTCTCCTCCAACTCATCCATCATCAACTGAAAACGATTATCCATTTTGTTCCAACCTTGCTGTGGCTGTGTTGGTGTTTTTGTTTGTTTGTGACGTATGCTGCAGTTTCTCTTTCATTAAAAGATGTCCATACCAAAAAAAAAAAGTCTCAAACACAATTTTGCAGAGTATAAAGAAGTCTTTATTCATACTTTAGGTCTTTGTTTCTTTTCAATCACTAACACATTTCATTAATCTGATGTAAAACCTTTTTCAGACATTAGCCCTTTTCACATTTGCTATATAATCATCGCTGCTGCAAAAATTACTTTGTAGACCACAGGAGGGGGTTTTGAGAGTGGTAAATCTTGTAACTGCTTTTTAGTGTATGTTTTGGAGACTTAAAAAAAAAAAAAAAAAGAAATCTAGTTCAAAAGTTTGTGCTTGCACCATGTCAAGTGATTAGGTGGCCCTAAGGTGAAGCCCGACTCACCTGTTCATTCACTGTAAAGTCAATGTGACCACAAGTGTCATAAACCACCTGACACCACTGATGAATGTTGCCTGAGCTATTGAAACAGATTGTAGCCACTAACTGATTGGAATTGTCTGTTTTTCTTTTTTTTTTTCAATGGTTTGGACAGATTCAACAATATTTTTAACAAACTATATTTTTTTTGTTATAAAGAGATTATGTGGACGCATCTTCTTAATCAAAATCTACAAGTCTAAATGGTTCATGCTTGATACTGAAGTCCCTACTGACCCCAGAAAAGAAAAAAAAAATTAAACTAATGAATTAATTCATTTTTGGAGAAGAAATGTGTTTAATTTTAAATGATTTGATGAGCTAACAGATAATCCCAGTAATACCTAGGCCAAAATGGGTTTTCCTCCTTTTTAAAACTTTCATTTTCGTTATAGCATTTTAGTTAAATGTGGTTTTATATACCTTTACATTGCAGCCAATTTTAAATCCAGTGGTTATTTTAATATAATTCTGTTATTTGGAAATAATTAGGTCAGGATTAAACCATTTTTTAAACTGTGGTTGTTCAAAGATATTTATACATATTAGGTATTACTGATTAGATATTATTAGCCAGGTCTCTCTTGTAAATGAGTCCTCGAGGCTCAATGGGCTTAACCTGCCTAAATAAAGGTTGAATGAAAAAAGGTTGAATGAATTGATTAATAACGTTTCAACAGGATCCCACTTTAACGGTTTTAACTTTACCTTTAATGTTATGCCAATCTGTTTACAGTGCTACTGTTTTTACTATTATTGATACATCAACTGATAACTAACTGTTGGAGTGTCTGAACCCTTCAGTGTTTTATCTTCTCCCTTAGATTTTTTTTAGCTCCATCTCATTACATCACCCTTTTCCAGCCAGTCGTTTGATTTGACATTTTCCCTCTATCATACTTCTTACATTCCTCCATCAGATCATTCGCTGTACCACTTTTCTTCCCATTTTTTGCACATTTTTTCCCCCTCACACATTTCTACTTCCTCACTTTTCTTTTTCTTAAATTGAAAAATGTGAATAATGGGGACACAAATGTCTCTCAAGATAATTGCTCAGCCTAAGGCCTATGAAAAAAATCTGTGAGATTGGGTGGGAAAGAGATGGGAGGCAAAAGAAGTCCGTTGAACACTGATGAGTAAATAAGTGCATGAAGCAGTCAATAGAAACCAAGACTGAGTAATGAATCCCAACACAACTTGTATCAATAAAAAGGCAGGGAGAATTTGAAAGTCAGGAGGGATTCTGGCCAAATGAAGCATGAAAGAATACGCAAATAATTTTGTATTCATTTTTTTTTTTTTTTTTTTAGCTGGCCAGCCCAGTAGCTAATATAGGTTATTCTCTGGATGAAAAATTGAAGATCTGTCTTTCATTTAAATTATAAGATTTATTTTTTTTTTTTTTAATCCATTTGTTTTTTTATTTAGCTAATGAATATCTGAAAAGAATTGACAAATCTGTCCATGCTGCTTAGTGATAATGTCCTTGACTTTATAACAAAATGCAGTGTTCTCATAAAACACGTTATGCTGTATGACATGGACTATAGCATGTGTAAATGGCAGATAATACAATTCATTCAAATGGGCTGGCATTTTGTTTGGTTGTACTGGAACAGGTATTGAACCAAAATTTGGTTTGGTAATTGCTTTGAGTTATCTCCAACACCTGCTCTGAGAGCTAACTGATTGTGGTAGGTTTTAGTTTGAACTTTGGCACCTTGACCAAAAGAAGGTCTAATTTATTGTAATTTATTTTTTTCTATTTTGGACTTTTCCTCTGTCGCTTCTGTTTGAATTAACCACAAAATATTGTACTGTGTCTGGGAACACATTCAAAATTAATTTTAGCATTTCTGTTTTTATGCTGCATATTGCCCCCCTCCCCAAGTGTCTTATTTCTTTTTCTAAATCTTTCACTCTGCTCTCATAGATTTTCCCACTCTCGTCTTCACCTAACTTGCCCTCTGCCTCGTTCACTCCCACTCCCCCTCTTTATCAGAAGAGACTCTTTCTAAATAGAAATTCTCTTCCTGTCTCCATAGATTTTTTTTTTTGACAACCCAAGTCAGCCACTGAGTACAGGCGCTGCCTAGAGCAATGTGCACTCTATTCTTCTGTACCAAGAACATTATTCCATTTTCTTTAAACATAGCCATCCCCCCTGCTGTTTATATGTGTCTTATTTTAGGCATCAAGAAAGTCCATGTGAGCTCACTTCCTTAAGGCTGCAGCATCATCATACATAATTTTTACAGTATGTTGTTGTTAAACAAAACAGTCTGTTTGATCTTTGTTGTTATTGTTGTTTGTTTTCACAGATCTTTTTAGATGCCAACACCATCAAACTGGGAAATATTCCCCTTGGTAGCGCTGTAGACCCACTGGAAGGAGCACCTGCAGGCACCACCTACACCAAACAGACTGTTTATGAGCTGTGTGCCTGCGCTAACGGCAAGCTCTACCTGTCCCCGGCTGAGAAAGGCTCCACCTGCCAAACCACCAGTAACTTTTGTCTCTGGAGCTGAAAACGAGAAGATCGCAAACACACGGGGACATGCAGACTCAAAAAGTATGAAGCTAACGCTAGCCAACAGACTACAAAATCAACATGGGTTGTGCAATGGACAGCAGTTGAGGCCAGATAAAAAAGCTGAATCAACGTGGACTAAAGCATGGCAAGAAGTTCATGCACGTTCTGCAATCAAATGGCATGGATAAGAACTCATCTGGAAGTTTTAAAGACTGTGGATTAGCTAATGCAAGCTAAAAGACTGGGTCATCATGGACCACAAGAGGTCATTGCAGCACACCAACCAAACTAATAAGAACTGGTCAGTGGCCAGTTCCTGGAAAACGGATGGAGGACTTGATACGAAAAAGTTGATTTTGTACTGGGACAACTCGTGGACACAAATGGGCAGTCCTATTTTATGACTCTTGTTGGTTACCTGTCCTTTTTTCAGTTGCTGCCAGTACTATAGAGCTTGAACGTCACAAAGATTGCTCTTGGGGATTTACTTTGGGTGTTAACTGTTTGACCAAAATATTAATGGAAACAAGCTCCTGTATTTTTATTTTTTTATTTTATTAGGATCAATAGAAATGATTATGAATTGCAAATCCTGCAAGGGAATTAATTGAATTAATTTGTTAGTTGGCGACTGTAAGAGACAGAAACAAATGTTCGCTCAGCCCGATGGGTAGCTAATAATTAAATCAGACAATGTGTTTGTCTTATGGGAAGCTGAGGCTACCTAACAGACCAATCTATACCAGAAAGGCCTTCCCCCTCTTCCCTATCCTTTGTCTTTAAACCCAACATTGTTACGTGATCCTTCTGCATCAGTCGAAACTTGGATTATGTCCTCCAGTCATGAGTTTTATAGGATAACTAATGCAAATAATTGTGCTTTAGCCTTTTATTCACTAGCATTTTACCCTCATTGTTCTTTTCAGATCTTCTATATTCACTTCCATATCTTTATTTTTTAAATCAGATCATTTATGGTTTCTTTTATTTTGTTTTGATTCTGGTTGTTTATCCACACTCTATGAATTTTAACACTCCACATTGCCCAGATTGTGCTTTTTATGTCTATGCACCAAATAGGACAAAAACTGAAGAAAAAAAAATTGGTCTGTCCATTTTGCTATGGAACTGGTTTAACAATTTATCTTTGACATAACAGTTGTACCTGTTGCTGTTTTCTATCTACTCAGTTTTGCTCATACCGGTACTTTAACTTAAATTCTGAAACAACTTTGTGTATGTACAGTATATAAAAGGCTCTTTATTTTTATTTTTATTTTTATTTTTAAGTAAATGCTAATTATTTAAAAAAAAAATACAAACGTAAGGTTAAACTTTTTTTTTTTTTTTTTTTTTTTTTTTGTGAAACACCCTATCAGTCATAGGTGAGATCATCCCATTTTTATAATTATAATTATACTCATCCAGTGTTTTCCTCTAAAAATACATTTTTTTTATATTTTATATAAAATACATTTGGCTTATTTTAATCAAGTCTTTGTCTTCCTTCTCAAACATTAATAAAATAGTGCTCTTTGTGCTCACCTTTCTATTTAGTCATTTAACTTTTCGTTATCTAAAGTATATTCACCATTTAACTCTTCTTGCTTACCTTCCATCTTCATCCTCTACTTCTTTTCCATCAGTTCAAAATTATTTTCACTTCCTATCTCATCAATCATCTCTTGCCCATCAATCATTAAATGACATATCTTGATGTTGTCTCCACATCCTATTTGTTATATCCCCATGCTTTACTCTCCTCTTGACATCCCGAGCTTAAATATCAGGAAATCTATTCCCCTATTGTTACACCACAATCCTTTAAAAAAAAAAACACTGGGCGCATAACAATAGAAGTTAAGAAGCTCTAACATTTTTTAACATCTAGGATCCGAGGAATTGGCCTCCAGTAGGCCAACTTTGAACCCAATTTCCACAATCGCTAAAAAAATAAAAATGATAAAGTAAATCAGCATATGTGTGGTGAAAACCTTTTGAAAGAAAATGGAAGGATTGTGGTTGTTTGTGTGTGGAATACGGCCCTGAGGCATTTTTCTTTTTTAAAACTAAATTATCCGCAGGTGCCTTTGCTGCTGTTGGTAAAAGCACATCACAAACTCAAGATTCTCACTACCCTCAGTGGACCATCTGCAAGTGTCTCTGAACTATCTATATAATCAATCTACCTACCTATCTATTTGCTTTTCTCTTTTCCCTCGTGTCATTATTTCTTGGGTTTGAAATCCTCTCAGAATATTCACCTAAAACAGAATAATTCAATCTTGGTTTAACGATTTGATTTTAATTTTCTGATGTGTTCCCTTATGGTTTTATTCTTGGTAATAAAAAAGCACAAATAATGCCATGTATATATCAATACCAATAAAATACAAAATAAAACAATATTGTTTTTAAAAAAGACTTTCTTGATGTCTTGTATTTTTTTATATCATTTTTAAATTTAAAAACTTGGTTTAAAAAAAAAAAAAGTCCTCTGGTCATGTCCAAGGTTGAGTCAAGTCTTCTGCGGGATTCTTCTTCGAATTAGAATTCATCCAAAGGACCTGATTCAAACTTGTTAGAGGTCCTCTGGTACAAAGCAAATAAATTTTGTGTAAACTGTTATGATACCAGTACTACAATAATCTGTTTATTTTCCATTGAAATAGCTTATTTTAGGTGCACATGGTGTTTAAAGGCTAATAAAGGTTTGGAATGTCAGTCATAGCAAGCCTTTTTGAATAACAGGTAAAAACTGGCATCAATCCTCAAGTCCCAGAAATAAATCATAAGCAAAACATTGTTTTGTACTCTTAATTTTCAAAATTAAATAAATTGCCATATGTATAATTAAGAAACTAGTACATTTGTGGGCAAAAATAAAATAAACTTACTAAGTGAAATTGGGCATTGGTATCAGTTTAATAAAACGGATGCAGCACATTTCAATGATTTGTGATGCAACACACTGAGATTCAATGTAATAAGAAACAAGTATATGTGTTTACCATTCTTTCAGTAATCTAACAATGAAATGCAAAACACATTTTCCAGGTTATATATAATAAAGCACAAATTAACCTTTTTGGCCTGGAATATTGGTTGACTTTAGCCCTGTTCACACAGGATTCGTTTTACCTAGGGACCACATGTAATAAATAAATTGCTCCCCATCGTCTGCTTTTTATGTGGCGCATTCGCATGGGATAACCAAAGTCTAAGATTTAGCTGAAATTTACGGACACTTCCGGACATGTTAACGCGCTGCGTATTGCGTAACATCTGCTAACACCCGACCATTACAGGTCGATAGGCTTTTGCTGGTCCGGGACATAAAAGTTTTTATGCACTCCAATGCAGCCTCCATTACCAACAGCAAATAAAAATGCACCTAGGAAACAAAAAAAAATGTCTAATTACGTATTGGATCCTGCTCATTTCTGTACAAATCACAGAGATATTTGCATTGGATTAGTATTATGACAAGACCTCAGGAGTTCAGCAAAATATAGTAGGTAATTTGCGGGGGAATTTTTACTTTACAAATTACTGATATGGCCGATTTGCATGGGATTAACAACAGCCAATCTCTGTAATTATTACAAATTGCATGTGGTCCCTAGGTAAAACTAATCCTGTGTAAACAGAGCTTTTAATTCAGTGGTTATTGCCATGGAGTCTCATAATCCTGAGGCCGCCGGTTTTAGCCCAGGTTGCACCAAGAAGAGAATATGGCAGAAAGCAACTGTCAAAGTTGTCAAGTGAATGTGCTCGCTGTGGCAACCCATGAAGATGGAAGCAACACAAACTTAAAATAAAAATCGAAGCACACTTTCAGAGTGTTTGTTGCCGTTTATACAGGTGCAGCTGCAGTTTTTTATATAAACTAAGTAGAAAATAATACTTAACAGAGTTGGACTGAAAGAAGAGTGTATGCTACATTGAAACATATTAGCTCCATTCATCCTGCACAAACATAATTTTTTTTTTGTCTACTTTTCAGGGTTTTTTTTTTCCTGTGATTTAAATAGATTGGATTTTATTGGGACAAAGGTGTAATAAACCAATAAATATACAGTAAGTGCATTATCAAAACTACTTTGGTGCAGGGCAAGTGAGGGAGTGGTGGCACAGAAGTTAAAGAAGGTGAGCCTGTGATGGGAACATCGCCGGTTCAATTCTCCAGACTGGCGATATCAAATGTGGGTGGGAAAGGTGAAACACCCACACCTGCCTCCACCCCCATTTGCCCCACTCTGGGCACTTGAACAAGGCACTGAACCCCCCCACCACCTGCTCCCCTGTGTGCCCTATATAGCAGCTCCCTGCTCCACACAGAGGGCTGTGGTAGCTTGGTGGACTTGGTTGCATCAGGAAGGGCATCCAGCATAAAATCAATTGCCAACTCTTCATACATATTAGTTCTTTTTTTTTTAACCCCTGAAGAAAGGAGAAGCCGAAATATGGAGAAAAAAAATTGGTGCAGGGCAACACTATGCTTATGTGTCCATGCAATGGAACAAGTAGGTTAATCTTCAAATCACTACTCAAATATATTTACCTCATTCATTGTTGGTACTATACAGATGGTCAAATGGCTGTAGGAGATGAAGAAAAAATAATTCTGAAGCTCTGTATTGAACTCTGATGTAAATGAATGAACTGCTGCCTACCATGGTCCCGTTTTTGTTTTTGCAGTCAGTTCGTGTTGTTTTAATCAAGCCCTGTCGATTTACACAAACACATGCATACAGCAGAGGTCACCTTGGCAGTGAGGATGGCTTCCAGTAACTGCTCTTGTTAGGCTTAGAGAATGAGAGCAGCCTGGTGTTGCCGTAGTTATGCCAGCAAAGACTGCACTGGCCTGGGGTGTTGGTTCTCTTGTCATTGAAAATCAGTGACACTGTGGTTCTGTGAAAAGGATCAGACAGGGTCTTGTTTTTTATTTATTTATTTATTTATTTATTTATTTATTTATTTATTTATTTATTTATTTGTTTGTTTGTGGGTGGGAGGTCTTACTGGCAAACACGGACATAAATGACTTGTATGTTCAGTAATTAGATCATACAACCTTTTTCCATGTGTGGTTCCTCCCAGTCAGTGTTACTGTAATCTGTCAGTGGACAAGAAGAGGAATAAACTCTTAGAAAGACAATAAGTCCATCATAGTTGCTCAAAATAATTGATCTGAAATGTGCTTTTGATTTTTAAGGAAATTTAGGTGTGAGATAATGGTGTTTGGGATGAGAACATGTTTTAAATCATAGCCTATGTGTATGCCTAATGAGCATATGACCTTTACTTTGTGCTGATCTGAGATAACGAAAAATATGCACACAATAGTTTTAAATTTGCTTGCTATCTGTGTGCATATGTGTATGCACATGTACTGTATGCACAAAGAGATATGAAAAATAAACAGGCTAACAGAAACTAAAGGTAAAAGTGCAATGTAGCTGTAAAGGACTAGATAAAAATAAGGCCATAATCCAAAACTGCAGCCTTCCTGGGGCACTGACAAGCACAATGTTTTATCATTTTAATGATATGGCCAAGACACAGACAGCCGATATACAGCCACCACTAACATTCATTTACCCATTTTTCTATGCAGGACTCAGGGCGAGGCTGGTGTCTACCTCCAGCGGTCATAGCATGAAATGAACAATACCACTAAACATAGACCAGGTAATAAATGACAGTCATAAATGCCTGAATGCAGATTTTAACCTGAAAAACAGTAATTACTAAAAGAAGCAAATGATAAGGTTTGCAGAATTAGTTGCTGGATTATATAATGAATTAGTGACCCTTTTTTAAGAGGGAAGATGAACTTTATAAATCTGTTATTGGACCAATGTGTGAAGAATTTCCTGTAACAAAAAAAAGAACAATTTCATAAAGGACAAAATCTATGAATCATCTAAATGCTAGGGATGAGCATTTGAAGCAAAAATTATGTGTCTGTTAATTGTTCTACATTTATTAGAAATTTTGTACACGACTATTATACAGCAAGTTGTAGCTCAACAACAAACTGTTTAAAGGCAGAAAAAGTTTATTGAAAGTTAATCTTCGTGTTAATCTTTGCTGCCACTTAAGGATATCACATAGTTACTTAATTCATGTCTTTTGCTTAAAAATGACCATGTCCACAAGTTTGAATAAAATATTACTTTCCTCACCACTTTCTTCAGCTGAGAAACCTCTAATGTGATGCTTCCAGTACAGAGATGGGGCCTGCTGCTAATTCTGCTAGGGAATGTTATTTTCTTGCATTTTCACCAGTCCCCTGGATCAAATTGGAGGGGCGTGCAAGTATTCTGGCAGTAAAGCTGAGCTCACCCATGGCTATAGTTTCCACTTTATAATCTTTTCAAAATGAGCTGTGATGGCAGAAAGATGCTGGGGACATTTTGAGTTATTTTGTATTAAGTTCCTTTCAGGTTAGGGGTTGGACGGTAGTGACTGGAAAGTTATATTAGCAAACCACTTGGTATATCCTTGGCATTAAAATGAAAAATTGTCAAATTTTAGAAGACTTAGAACATTCAAAAATCACTGCCAATATTACATGGTTATTCTGTCAGAAATATGGTGATATTCCAGCCTGATGCTGGTGAGCTAATGGATCTTTTTCCAGTTATTAATGATCAAATTTAAAACAGGGCACAACACGCTTCATTATCATACTGTAGCTTTTTCCAGTTGGCATTCAACTCTGTTTGTACAATGTCTTACACCTGCTTTTTATTGACTTTTACATACAAACATATTTACAAATTTGTTTTTTGTACAAATGTATTTTGCATTGTGAGCGCGACATGCAATGTTGGTATTGGAATGACTGCAGATCACAGAAACATATGAACACTGTTAGTGTATTTCAGTGAACCAGAAGTAGGCATGATACTATACCTAGATCACAATATGTAACTCTTTGGAGCATGCACATTAGTACCGTAACTAAAAAGATCAATAACAAGATGCTGCTGCCATTATCTGCACAAGTTATAAACTATTTTACTACACAAATTGTGATTATGATTGATAACAAAATAGAAGCTAATAAAACGGTCTTCAAATAAACTACTATGAAATATTTGACATTGCAGTTGTTTTAAGATGGGAGCATACCGCTTTGTTCTTGGTCCTGGTTGGACTATACATTAGCTTGTTGCTCTTGTCCAAACTAAACTTTACTTCTCTGAACAGAGGGCATTCAAGGAGCCATCTACAACAGATAGTATACTAATCATTGGCAAACTTTCCACAAAACCTTACTTAGCTGAACTGCTTTAACCTGACTATGTAAAATAACCATGTTTTTCTACCCTGACAACATGTTCATATATACTTTGTAAGAGAAGAGTTGTAGAATGCCTTTTTTTAAAAGTGCAATTCAGACTGTGTGAGTTAATCTGTTACCACCACATAGTCCAGACCCCTTTGAATAGGATGTACAGTACAGGTAGTCCTCGACTTACAACGTAGATCCGTTCTCACGCAGCGTCGTAAACCAAATTTGACGTAAGTCGGAACGTATGTAAATACATGTGACGTACCTGTTTTACCAAATGCGTAAACCAATTTTCAACGTAAGTCCATCGTAATGACCTTCCTTTTCCTTGATGCAATGCCATCAGAAGAGTCCTCCTTGCATTTTGGGAGCCATAATGAAGGGCTAATGAAGAGCTAATGGCCTACTGGGATCCTAGTGACGCCGTCCTCATCCGTACAGTACTGTATTCCTCCGCCGCTGCACCGCGTACTGTATTCTTTCACCGCTGCGCCGCCGTGTTACGACGTTTAACGTCATAAAACCGACATAAAAACAGACATAAAAACCGATGTAAAACCAACATAACCGCGTAACGTGAATAAGGGAGATGCGTCGTAACACGAGACCGTCGTAACACGAGACCGTCGTAACACGAGGACTACCTGTATTGGTGAAAACTGAAGGCACTGATGTCACCTCCAAAATACCAGACTTTGGCAACCACTGATGGAGTTTTAGACAAAAACAAATGACACATTTAACAAACTTATTAAAATTATGATTTTTAGATTTAAGATAAATGCTGGTGTCTGCTGTTTACCCATAGTTTACAAACATATTTAATATTTTTCCTTGAAGTCTAAATTTAAAAATCACATCATTATTATTGAATTAAGCTCTTAAATTCTTGAGTTATCATGCACAAATAGAACAAGTCACCTGGACAAACTTGTACCACTGAAAAAAGTATTTTATTGTAGGAATAAATGTTTTCTGCTCATATTATTTAAACATTAACATGCACTTGCTGTTTTCCAGTTTGTGGAAAAGAACTAATCTACTGCACATGGGATGCAGCTTTTCATCTGTACCCATTGATTTAGCTGTTAAAAAACTGTTGACCACTGTGATAAAATGCCACATGGGTGGGAAAAAAACAGTTTGCTCTGTCACAAAGCAGGTACTTTTTAATTTGAAAAAGGGAGAGACTTGGTGCTGGGTTTGCCTCAACTTACTTCAGAGGTTGCAAGGTAAATTGTAACACCAGTCCTCACATCTCCTACATTAATAATTTCTCTCTCTGGGAGGTCAAATAAAAGACAAAGTAGGGACAAAGTACCGGTACTGTGGGGATTGTATGTAAAACAAAACACCCCCTTAGGGTTGTTTTTTGTGTGCAAGTTTATTTCTGTTTTTGAAGCGTCAAAGCAGGAAAGTGATATTAAAAAAGCCTCTTATTTCATTAATCACCTTGCATGTGGTTTGTTTGTGCTTCACTTCGTGGGTTTTTCACAGTTATAATTGGCTCTGTGGCACTTGTAACACAGTTACCACCAATTACAACAGGGTACCAATTATCTGTGCTCGTGTGTAGATCAGTAATGACTTTAGGGTAAAGCCCACAGAGTTTGAATCAATTTTGCTGGCTATGTAAAAGTGATTGTGATTCATTATGAGTACACCCTCTTGTGACTGAATAGTAATTTGTGTTTTCATCTTTGCTTCATTAGAAGTCATCAGGCCTTTGGTCAATACCATCAACCAGGGGCACACAGCAAACATCTTCGATGAAGACCAAAAAACAATGTTTACCTTCCATCTTCTAGCAATCCTTTATCCTGTGAAACGTTTCAGGTAATAAAATACCTTATCAGCAAAACATGGCATCCTTGTCTGTTGATGCTTGTTTTGTTTCAAAAATAAGTCAATATGTCCACAATTAAAAGGTTTTGTTTACCTCAATTTTACAACCGCGGCACGATATAAAGTCATGCATTCCTGTCAATTGGAGGTCACTAGAAATTGATGTTGCATTGGTGTGTAACTTTGCCAAAAACTGTTGGACTACTTAATTTTCTCTGGTTCTCTCCCCAGCTTGACCAGTGATAACGTTTTAGTTTATGTCGCCGTTAACCACTGGTTGTTCAGGTGGTGTTCTGAAAACAATGTGGACTATGTAAATAACCGTAGGGCTTTTTGGGAAAAACCTGGTCTGATGCGGAGAGATGGCATTCATCCCACTTTGAGTGGAGCCGCTTTTCTTTCTAGAAATTTGTCAGATATTGTTGGACATCCAAATTATTGACGGTGCAGATTAGTAGTCTTCTACACCTCTGCTGCTACTCCTCTTGTTTTTTTATTTTGATTTTTATTTTATTTATTTTTTTTTCCCCTTTCGGCTTCACCACAGTGAACTAGTCGCACAAAGACTTGGCAATTGTTTTTACGCTCTTCCTGACACAACCATGGACCACCGAGCTACCACAGCCCTCTGTGTGGAGCAGAGAGCTGATATCTAGGATTCCCGGGAAAGCAGATAGTGTGGGTTACGGGCCTTGCTCAAGGGCCCAGAGTGGGGCAGATGAGGGTGGGGACAATGAGGGTGGGGACAGGTGTGACTGCTTCACTTATCCCGCCCACATTTTTGATGTCGGTACCGGGGCTTGAACCGGCGATCTTCCGATCACAAGCTCAGCTTCTTAAGCTTTGCGCCACCACTCCCACTCTGTTATCCACCCAAAACCCCACTGAAACCGTGTCAGCTCTCCCATGGCTCAAATTAAATAAACAAAACAAACAACAAACAAAATTCAGCTCTGGAAAATCATAAAAATCTTATTAAAATAAACAGTTACATTGTACTTTACCAGAACAAAGAATAAAATCTTTACCGTAATTTTTTTCCATATAAGTCAGTTTTTTGTTTGTTTGTTTGTTTTTTTTTGTTTGTTTTTGTTTTTCATAAATTAGCATGCCTGTGACCTGTACAGCAAAGCGTCACATTTATGTTTTCTTCTCCATATTTCTAACCCAATTTTTGATTGACATCGGACCGTTGTCGTTCGTTCTGACCTGGAAAATATTGAACACTACCATTTTCAGCCTCTAGGGGTGCTATAAGGCCCTCTAGGCTTTTGACAACTACCAGTATTCCAGTAGACATACCCAATTATTTGTTAATTCCAGATCCGCTAAAGACCCAAAAGCCCGCGCCCAAATGTCACTCACTGAGTAGAAGAGGGAAGAGATGACAACACACAACAATGATCGAGAAAATGCTGCCAAGCGAAAATCATACTCTGCTGAGTTCAAGCTGCAGGTGATCAGGTTTGCAGCTGAACATGGGAGCCATGCAGCTGATCGCAGGTTCGGGGTGAGTGAGAAGCTCGTTAGGAACTGGAGGAAGGCAGAGGTCGCGTTAACGGCCATGAAGCAGTTGAAGAGGGCGAACCGCAGGAATAAGGAAAGGTGGCCAGCTCTGGAAGACAAGGTGAAGACGTGGGTGCTGGAGGAACGTGCTGCTGGCGGAGGGCTGTCGACGGTGCAGCTTTGTCGCCACACCATGGTATTTGTCAAGGAGATGGACATTGTCGACTTTGCTGGTGGACCATTGTGGTGTTTCAGGTTCATGCGCTAGAACCATCTCTCCATCAGAGCATGGACGTCCATGTGCCAGAAGCTGCCTGCTGATTTTACAGAGAAGGTGGAGTTTCTACGCCTTTGTAGACAGGTGGGTACAGGAGCATAGCATATCACCTAATCACATTAATACGGATGACTTTCCATTAATGTTTGACATTCCCATGGGATGGAGTTTGGTGCAAAAAAGGGAAGAAAAGCCTGACTATCCTCACCACTGGTCATAAGTCCCACTTCACTGGTGCTGGTGTGCTGTGCTGATGGATGAAAGCTGCCACCCATGGTAATTTTTAAGAGCAAAACCATGCCAAAGGAGGAGTTCCCCCCTGTGCAGAGTTGTGGTGTTAATGAGAAGGGGTGGATGGACACCGAGATGATGAATGTGCAGCTCACGAAGTGCTACACTAAGCAGCCGGATGGATATTTTAGAGCCAAAAAAGCCCTGCTGGTGATGGACAGGTTGCGTGCACACATCGTGCCGCAATTTAAAGACAAAATCAAAGCGTACAACTCCATACCTGCCATCATCCCCAGAGGCTTAAAGAAAGTGCTCCATCCTCTGGATATCTCTGTCAACCAAAGCTTCAAATCAGCCCTGCACCACCTTTGGGAAGAGTGGATGATGGATGGAGAGCACAGCTTCACGGCTACTGGACGGCTGTGCCCCACGACATTCCAGCAGGTCCTCAGCTGGATCGATAAAGCGTGGACCTCAGTCACTATAGAAACCGTCCAGGCGGGGTTCAGGAAAGGCTAAGATATCAGCTGGAGCTGACACTGAGGAGGACTCTTGACAGCCCCAGGGAGGAAGAGGAGGCAGCGCTTAATCATCTAACTCGAGAGATAGCAGAACCTTTCGCCAGAGCCACCAAGGATGAAGAATTCAACAGATTTGAATTAAACAAATTTAAATAAATAGGTGTTATCATCATCATCATTTTATTATTAGCGGGTGGGCATGTAATGTGAAAGCCGCTTCATTGCGCCATGTTTTGACCAATATAGTGCATTTATTAAGGAAATGTTAAGCTGAGACACACTTTTGCTATAATGTCAAGCAAACAAATTGTTTTTCAGTGGTTATCTTGTTAAATTTTGAAGAAATGCACAGCGAGTACTCCCTTTGCGCACTTCCGCAGCCACAAATCCGGTTTTGAAATGCAGATGATTTGACCATTATAGTGCATTAAGGACATTTTTAACTGAGAAACACATTTGACATAATTGAGCAAACTATTGTTTTTAAGTGTTAATTTAGTTAAATTTTTGTTAAAGTCCTCCATAGAACACTCCCGCAGCCACCGTTTGGCAGCCATCGATTTTTGTCACAACACTGGTCCACATTTCCAGGTTGTCACTGGTGACGCGTAACAAACGCGACATGTCAGCGGTGATGCAAAATAGATTTGACATATGACAAAGCAACATATTTATACATTTTTTTCCCCACTTTAGACATATGGACTGATGCGACTTAATACAGCGGTGCAACTTTTATGGCAACAAATGGTACTTGTGGATTATTGAATAACAGACTCTTTCCTCCAAGTCTGTTAGTTAATGATCTGATAACTGATAATCATACTGATTTATTCTGTCTGACAAACCTGGCTACAACAAGAGGATTTTATTAGTATAAATGAATCCACTCTACTTGATTTAAATTGTCATGTTCCTGGAACAACCGGTCGAGGTGGAGGATTAGCTGCTATTGTTTAGTCAGGATAATTGTTTAATGCTAAACCAGTTATTACTTATACTTTTGAGTTGTTTTCCCTCAGTCTGTCATCCAAAATGGAAAATCAGATAATCCAATTTTTCAAGTTATACATTGTCCACCAGGTGGATAATGTATCATTGAGCATGCATCAGGGTATTGTCCACCAGGCCCTTATTTTTAGTTTTTGTCTGAATTCTCAGAGATTTTCTGACTTATTACTGAATACTGATAAGTCATAATAATGGGGTGTTTCAATATTCCTGTAGATGTTGAAAGTAATAGCTTAAGAATAGCCTATAGGAATTTAATACAGACAATTGGTTTCACCCAAAATGTCGACATATCTATTCATTCTTATCATCACACCCTTGACCTGGTTCTGACTTATGGCAGAGATTTAAGTTCTTACTACATCCTCAAAATCCTGTTCTGTCTGACCATTTTTCATTCCCTTTAAGTTTACATTAAATGACTACAGAGCCAAAGAGTGTAAATTTCATTATAACCGGTGTTTATCAGAAAACGCTGTATCCAAGTTTAAAGAAACTCTTCCATTGTTGTTTCCCTCTGTCTTGCAGTGTAATGCAGAAGACAACAGTGACTTAGATCATCTGGTTGATAATTGTACAACTTCAATGCAAACTTCACTTGATAAAATTGTTCCGCTGAAACAGAAAGTGATTGTTTGACTTTGTGACTATTTAGTTTTTTGTAGCTCATTGTTTTTTGTATCTGTTCAGGTTGTGGATCAGTAAAATTTATTTGGGCCACTGATGTCAATAATTTCATTTATTTTTAGATATCCCTATTCCTTTTCAGTTGTCGTTTGCTCTGGCTCATGCTTGTTATTCTTTCTGTCAGTCTGTGGGGCTGTTCTTACTTTGTATTATCTAATCACCCATCTAAATATAAATACTGTCAAGTTCTTTGCATCATTTGCAAGATTCACATACATTGACAGAGCATGTATTCCTAATTGATACAGTATAAATATTTGGTATCCTGATGCATGCTCAATAATCCAGGCAGAAAAGACAATCCATTGTTAGTCTGATGGTCCTCCATCATGTGAACAGTTTTGAATGTCAACGACAAACTGGTGATCCACGATGAAGGTGCTATTTATAAGACTGAGCTGAATAAAGCTCCTCAGACTGAAGAAGTCTTTTGTTGGATGAAAGATGAAACATTTCTACAATATTTTGTTTTGAACCTCTCCAGGGGACCAAGAAAGGAAAAGCAAGATGGTCATGCTACAACAAGACATGTAGTTTTCCTATCACATATAGCCTACCTCAAAACAACATGGTTTTTAAACTTTCAGAAGAAATGTATTTATTTATATATTTATTTATTCATTTATTCATTTAGTATTTTATGTAGGTTACTTTTTTTAATTAAAAAAAATAATAATTAAAAAAAAATACCATCTTGCCACCTCTAAACTATATTTGTTGCAAGAAGAGTAGCCGGTGAAATATTTTATTTTAGCACTTTCATGGAAAAATTTGTGTATTTATGAAAAAAAAAAAAAAAAAAAACGTGCAAGAAACACAACAAAACAGATGATTTTCAGCATTAGCTTTCATGGCGACAGAAAAATAACTTACTGTTGAAACGAAAATACCCTGTATAACAGAGGAACTGAACTCTTCTTTAGAAAAGAAAGGAGGATGACGTTTGTGTATTTGTACAATACAGAAACATTTGAGTAAAATGCATTTTATTCAGTTTGTTTAGTTATAATTTTGTCCGTTTATTACTTATATATTTATGCTTTTAATAATGTGGAGTTGATGGCATTCATTCTCACTATGAGATACCAGTCTGTGATGTAGCACCAAATTATTCTGCATTTCTGTGTATTATTAATGGTAATGTTACAAAGTATGGTACATACTCTAACAATTTGCACTGAATCTTTGGTTTATTTTGTAGGTTTGTTTAAAATATTTGTAGGTTTGTTTGTGACAAATGCATGCTAACAAACAAAAAAAAATCAGAATGTATTACACGTGCTTAAGGTGAAAGCGACATCATGAATGAAAGGATAAATATGGAAAAGAGACCAAAATATGACAAACGCGAAGAGAAAATATGACAAGTGAACACATTAATGTACTGAAAATACTCATTAACCTCTCTCTTTCTATCCAGTCCTGATTATTCAGCATTTTTACAATGAAATGATGGCGTGAAGGGGGGTGGGTGGGGGGGGGGGGGTGGCGAGAGAGAAAAGACAGCAAAACCCCTTCATTTACTTTCCCATCCTGATCTCATGAGGAGAGAAATTGGAAACAGAGACATGGCTCTTGAGACCTTGAGGAAATTAAATACTGCATTCAATGGGCAGACGGACTCAATCATGCCATGCTTTTGTAAAATTACTTGGGAATTGAATCCCTCGCCGCTTAGCTGGGGATGTTATTGCTCTTGTAGCTATTTCTGTTAAACCAAGCCCGGGCAAAGGCCGGGTCACACAAGCAATGTGTGTATCCAAGATCCAAGATGAAATACACACATCCAAAAACTGAAATAACACTCACCCGCAAATATGCACACCATTTCAGATCAATTGTATTGTAATTAATTTATAATTATTTATAATTTTTAACACACATAATTTTTATGGGCAACACAACACACACATTAAAGTCTAGGGCAGCAATAAAATAAAGACTTTGCAAGTGTCTACACACATATGCAAATGCTAAAATGAAATGTGTTTGCATGCCTTAGTAATTAAATTCAAGAAAGAAGAAATTCTAAGCTTCTCTTCTGAACATTGTTAATTTTTTATGTTTGGTGTTGATCCAGTTTATTTATTTTTTTGAACAGTGTAAACAGCAGGATTGTGATGCATGCTTTACATTCCATTTAAAGGTTTGTGTAAAGGCCTTTATCAGTGAACATTTTCAGTAATAATTTACCCTCTTATGTGTAATGCATACTTAAATATTTGCATATTTACATGTGCATTGTTGGAAAAGTTTAGTTTTCCAAGTAGACTTGTGCTGTTTAAAACTAGCCCGCTCACTGTATTTATTTATTTGTTTATTTAATACTGGCCATTCCTCCATCTTGAGTCACCAGGCACCACTACTGTACTCATGATTGATTCTGCTTTGATAATAATCTCTCTTTTCACAACTGAAGGATGCTGATTAGTTAAATTTATGTGCATATTCTCTGTAAGAAATTGGATGCACTCTTGTACTGTATCTATGACACCCAGAGGAGCTGTTACAGAAGATACAAGAACGTAAAGTAGTAATGCAGCATTTTCTTCTCATATAAAAAATGACTCATGCTCCATATTGGTGTGTTGTATAACAAATGAAAAACAAGGAAGGAAACCACTTGACTGAAACGCTGTTTTACCTTAACAGCTTTACTGACACCATGAGTGGAGAAACGTAAAGACAAAAAAAAAAAACACTAAATATTGAGTTTCAGGTATAATTTCTGTTCAGTACTAAGAAGAGGTTGAAAAATAATATAAAATAAAAATAGACTGTCGTTACTGTAGCAGCAAGGTTGTTATGCTTGGTAATGTGGTTCTAAAAATACTAAACCATTATTCATTTTTTCATGTTTTTTTTTTTTCATGCAATAACACATTTAGGCAAAACACACACACGCACACACATTGTATACACCTGATGACGAGGAAAAGTCAAAAAAATGCATTTGTTTGTGGGAAGGGAAAGGACAAAAAAAAAAAAACCTTTGATGATTTAAAACATAAACTGAGTTATGAAGAATTTCCACACTCAGCAGATTATTTTTTGTCTCTGTAATTTATAATCTGTTTTTACAAATTTTAGACATTCTATTGACCATCCCAGGTGGATGGGCCCCAAATTCAGACTGACTTGAAGAGTTTAAACAGTAAACCTGTTTTTATTACATAAAAACAAAAGGTTGATGTGGCAGCCAGCCTATACAAATTTCAGAAAGAAAACACAGTGGAAGGACCTGGACCTGTGGCAGATGACCAATAACGCAGAACTGGTGAAAAGGCGGAGCCGGAATAAATACTGCAAGACTAAATGGAAAGTGGAGGCACCTGGGTGATTACAGATTGGGGACAGGTGTGAGTGAAAGACTGAAAAAACACCGAGGATGTAGACTGAGAATGAAGGAGAAAAGTTGGAGGCAACTAAACAGGAATTACCACAGAGAACATACAAGAATCCCCAAAACAACTCAACAAATACACAATTTGGACAAACTATAAACTAAGGAGAAAAAACAAAACCAAAGGAACATGAGAATAATCAGATAAACACAAGAATCTTACGACACAGAAATCAAAAGTAAGAAACCTGATCTCAGACGAATAATCAAGAAATGAGGATATGACAATTTAGCTGCGCCTTCATTGTCTTTTTTTACAGATGCCAAAAAGAAACATACATTTAACACAGCTGCTAAATATTGTATAATTTGTACTTTTTTTTCTGTTTGTAATTTCAGTTTGTCTCCTAAATTAGGACAAATTGTTGCTCTGCTTTATAATCTGCAAAGTACTGGAGATTGCACAAATGTACTCATTTTTTTTTCAGTCATTGCAATGCATGTTAGGATTTTATTTTTTTATTATTTTTTTTAATACAAAATAACATCATAAGGGTTCAGGAATTATTCACTAATGGAACTTTTAGAAAACAGGAAACAAACAAGATAGATATTTTCTAGAAATTAAAAATATTTTAAAACTTTTTTATGCAATAGAGAATAAGTATTAAATTAAATGTGTGTTTATTTGGACTTGTGGGACTTGTGAATTACAGACTGATTTATAAAAATCCGGTTTTCTTGTGATCGATAAAAGTAAAGATGAAGAAAGAGCGTAACATTTACACAAATGATAAGTATTAAATGCAACAATGTCTAAATTAAAATGATGTCATAAAATTCCCTGATGCATGCTCAATAATCCAAGTAGAAAAACCTAAAAAAGCTAAGTCTGGTTCTCTGGACATTCAAAAAACAAAACAAAACAAAGCCAAAAAAAAAAAAACTGTAGAAACGTTTCATCTTTCGTCCGAAAGACTTCCTCAGTCTGAGATGCTGTATTCAGCTCAGTCTTATAAATAGC
>JARVGS010000548.1:16853723-16875457 GCA_031762315.1 Hypsolebias antenori | reverse complement strand
AATTCTGACACAAACTTCTGAGGAACTTGAATGCAACACATTCTGACAGAGGAACCTGAACACACCACATTCTGACAGAGACCACGGAGGAACTTGAATGCACCATGTTCTGACAGAGACCCCTGAGGTACCTGAATGCACCATGTTCTGACACAAACTTTTGAGGAACCTGAACACACCATGTTCTGACACAAATGTCTGAGGAACTTGAACGCACCACATTCAGACATAAATTTCTGAGGAACCTGAATGCACCATGTTCTGACAGAGACCTCTGCTGTACCTGAATGCTCTATGGTCTGACACAAGCATCTGAGGAACTTGAACACACCAAGTTCTGACACAAACCTGAGAAACTTGAATGCACCACGTTGTGACAGATACCTCAGAGGAACCTGAACACACCACAATCTGACAGAGACCACTGAGTAACTTGAACGCACCAGGTTCTGACACAAACCTCTGAGGTACCTGAACATACCAAATTCTGACACAAACTTCTGAGGAACTTGAATGCAACACATTCTGACAGAGGAACCTGAACACACCACATTCTGACACAGACCTCTGAGGAACCTGAAACCAGCATGTTCTGATTCAAACCTCTGAGGTACCTGAACTTACCACATTCTGACTGAGACCACTGAGGAACTTGAACACACTATGTTCTGACACAAACCTCTGAGGAACTTGAATGCAACACATTCTGACAGAGGAACCTGAATGCACCACATTCTTACGGTCTTCTGAGGAACCTTAACACACCACATTCTTGGAGAGACCACTGAGAAACTTGAACGCACCATGTTCTGACACAAACTTTTGAGGAACCTGAACACTCCATGTTCTGACACAATCGTCTGAGGAACTTGAATGCAACACATTCTGACAGAGGAACCTGAACGTAACACAATCTTACAGTCTTCTGAGGAACCTGAACACACCACATTCTGACAGAGACCTCTGAGGAACTTGAACGCACCATGTTCTGACACAAACCTCTGAGGTACCTGAACACAACACATTCTGACACACACCACTGTGGTTCTTGAACGCACCACGTTCTGACACAAATTTCTGAGGAACCTGAACGCACCACATTCTGACACAAACTTCTGAGGAACTTGAAAGCACCACATTCTGACATATACCACTGAAGTTATCGAATGCACCACGATCTGACACAAACGTCTGAGGAACCTGAACACAACACATTCTGACATACACCACTGTGGTTCTTGAACGCACCACGTTCTGACAGACCTCTGAGGATCCAGAACCAGATTCTGTGGACCAGACCTGAGCCTGGAGTTTTAAAATAACAGCAGCTGTGGGAACCCATGATCCTGGTACAGGACTGAAGTCCAGAAGAACTGAGCGGGTCCTGACGGGACCAAAACCACCTCAGGTTCCTTGAAGCTGAATTTGAGTTTGAATTAAAATCTGTCTCAAACATCTGCGCTTCAAAAAACGTCCAGTACAAAAACAACTGGACTTTATTTGTAACAGAAGACGTTTCGCTCTTCATCTCGTCTGTTACAAATAAAGTCCAGTTGTTTTTGTACTGGACGTTTGTTGATTTGATCTGGATGGACTGAGAATCTTCACCAGCATCTTCTGCGCTCTGACTGGTTCAACAACAAACAAACGCACCAACAGACAAATAAACAAACACAGAAACAAACGCACAAACAAACACTCGCACAAATAAACACACAAACAAATGCACAAAAAACAAACACACAAACAAACGCACAAACACACAAACAAACACTCGCACAAATAAACAAACACAGAAACAAATGCACAAAAAACACAGAAACAAATGCACACAAACAAACTAACTAACAAACAAACAAACACAGAAACAAACGCACAAATAAACAAACACAGAAACAATCGCACAAACAAACAGAAACAATCGCACAAACAAGCAAACACAGAAACAATCGCACAAACAAATGCACAAACACAGAAACAAACGCACAAATAAACAAAAACAAACGCACAAACAAACAAACAAAAACAGAAACAAACACACAAATAAACAAACAAAAACAGAAACAAATGCACAAACAAACAAACACAGAAACAATGCACAAATAAACAAAAACAGAAACAAATGCATAAACAAATAAACAAAACAGAAACAAATGCACAAACAAACAGATAAACAAATGCACAAACAAATACACAAACAAACAGATAAACAAATGCACAAACAAATAAACAGAAACAAACACACATATAAACAAAACAGAAACAAACACACACACAGAAAAAAATGCACAACTAAACAAACAAAGAAACAAATGCACAAACACAGAAACAAAGGCACAAACAAACGAATAAAAATCACAGAAACAATTTCAAAAACAGAAACAAAAACAGAAACAAACAAACACATAAACAAATGCACAAACAAACATATAAACAAACACAGAAACAAATGCACAAACAAACAAATAAACAAAAACCGAAACAAACGCTAGGGGAGCACTGATTGCAGTTTTTTGGCCGATCACCGATTTCTACAAAGTCTGACCTGCCGATTGCGATTTTGTTTTATAATCAACACTGTTAGATGCTGTAAGGTCACAACGCGCCTTCAAATTTAATTCTTATTTTGTTGAAAAACAGACCCTTGAACAATATTCTAGAAACAAGACAAACTTGTTTTACCTGGTCACAAGGCGGTGCTCTGAAATATAAATGAAGTTTAGACAATTGTTGTTAAAACTAAAATAAATATGTAAAATCGGTTTCTCATGCAAGCACTGGCCGATTTCCCAAAATTAAGGAAATCAGGGCCGATATATCGGCCGGAGATTTATCGGTGCACCCCTAACAAACGCACAAACAAACACAGAAACAAATTAACTAACAAACAAACAAACACAGAAACAAACAAATGCACAAACAAACAAATAAATAAACAAACGCACAAACAAACATACAAAGAAACTAAATTAACAAACAAACACAGAAACAAACAAATGCACAAACACAACAACAAACAAACACAGAAACAAACAAATAAACAAATGCACAAACACAAACAAACGCACAAACACAGAGACAAATTAACTAACAAACAAACAAACACAGAAACAAACAAAAAATAAATAAACGCACAAACAAACACAGAAACTAATTGACAAACAAACTAATAAACAAACGCACAAACAAACAACCACAGCAACAAACAAACAAACAACCACAGCAACAAACAAACACAGCGCGCCTGCAGCCGGACCTTTCTCTGCGAAGCTGATGATCTCAGAGGTCTCCTCCAGGACTCCGGCTCCGGTACCGGCAGGGAGTCCGTCCAGGTTCGGGATCTCGAGCCTCCCGTCCTCGCGCAGCTTTCCCGCGTGCAGCTTCCGGAGCGCCGTCACCATGGCAGCCTTCGGAACCGGGTGCGTGATGTTGGGCCGGTCCCGGAGCTGCAGCCGGGTCAGGATGTGCCTCTTCACCGCATCCAGGAGCTCTCGGTCCACCGGACCGGACCCGGGCCGAGCCGAACCGGCGCAGGACGCGCAGGAGACCCGGGTCGGGTCCGGTTCGGGTTGAGCGCTGCAGCGGGAGCAGAGGAGCAGAACCGGGACCAGAACCAGGAGGAGGACCGTCCGGAGGAGCCAAACTGTCATTTTACAGAGTCACGGGTCCGCTTCCTCTGGCCTTTCAAAATAAAACCATCGAAACTTTAAAAACTGAGAGGGGTCCTGCAGTCCAGAACCGGGTCCTCGCAGACCCGGTCCACTTCAGCTTCCCTGGAATGAGTCTAGCTGGGCTCTGACGTCATCAGAAGATCCTCACGAGCCTGAAAGAATCGCGGGTCCAGTTCGGGTCCGTCATCAGTCAGCCGGGTCCGAACTACGGAGGTCCAACAGGTTCCACAGAGTCTCCACTTCCTGCCGGAGCATCCTTCCAGACCGTCAGAACCTGTTCATGCCGGTCCAGCTGGACCCTCCCGGTCCGCTGAGGAGGACCAGAGACCACAGAGGAGCAGCTCCATCCCGGTGCGTTCAAGTCCAGGAGACACGCGCCGGAAAGGTTTAAGTACAGGAGGGGGCGGAGCCAACACGGCAATGCCCCGCCCCCTAAACATCGCTGCTCCCCTGAACCTGTCAATCAAAGAAAAAACAGCTGGAAAAAAAAAAAAATTCAATGTCGCTTTCCAGCAGTCATTGGTTCTTGTTAGCTAAAGGCTAGCTGAAAGCTAAAAGCTAGCTGAAAGCTAAAGGCTAAAGAAGGAACCCAGACCAGTGGTCGTTCCGTATGTTGCAGGAATTTCAGAGAAACTGAGACGTTTATTTTCTAAACACAACGTCCCAGTGGCTTTTAAACCCCAAAACACATTAAAGACTGGTTCATCCCAAAGATCCAGTCCCCCGGCACAAACAGAGTAATACTGTGTATGCTGTTCAGTGTCAGGAGGGCTGGGATCAGTCTTATATCAGGGAAACTAAAAAGTCACTGGCCAAAAGGATGGCCCAGCACAGAAGATCAACATCATCAGGCCAAGACTGTGTCGTTTAATCTCCAGGCCAGCGGCCACTCTTTCACACATGTCACATTCTTGATAGAGAGGAACGTTGGTTTGAGAGAGGAGTAAAGGAGGCCATCTTTGCGAAAATAACCTGTTCATCATTAAACAGGAGACCTCCGTGTTCAACTGTCCTCGTCTGTTGTTATTCACTCAGCTCCCTGTGAATAGCAAGCGGTCCTCGGAGCACTAACGACCATTTGTTGGGCTGACGGTCCTCCTTTATCATGTGAACAGCTAGTTCTGGCTGTCACCAGCCAACCGGTTGATCCACTACGAAAAGGGGCTATTTATAAGACTGAGTTTATTGCAGCTCCTCAGACTGACAAAGTCTTTTGCATAAGACGAAACATTTCAGCAAAAAGAATCCATCCAGAGGACCTTGCTTAACTTTGCTATATGCTCTACATGGATTATTGAGCACCTAATTTTCTTTTGAATGGGCTGAACGATGTGTGAATGGTTAAAATTCCTGAAAACAGGCTAAATTAGTCAGCCGTTGAAAACGCAGATTGCGTTGTGAAGTATTTAGGTGCTGAAAACAATGGCGTGAATGCCGAAACAGCACTCCACACGATAAAAACACAAACTTTTAACACAGTTTTGAACAACCTTGCAAGGTGTCATGGTGCACGCGGGTGACGCGGGAAGTGTCGCTGGCCCTTTAAGACATGTTTTGCCTCAGCACGTGCTTGCCTTATATGGAGCAGCAACAAACGGTGACCGTTAGTTACCTCTCTGTGCTGCTTCTTTGCTCCGCATCGAGCCGAGCTATAAAAGCCTGGCGGGGAAGAAAAAACACTCTTGGTAGACACTGATAGAGCACGGAGAGGCGCCGCAACCTCCGAGGAACGTAATTTATTGACACTTTTTTCAACCGTCTGGAACAAGAGACTGCACTTTATGAGAGAAGAAGAAGTGAATATTCACACAAGATTAAGGTCGGTAACATTTTTTGTTGTGAGTTTTCATGTGGGAAGAATGCGAGTTTAGCACCATGAACGTTTTATTATGTTACGGTTTAGTGGTGCTTTATTAGTTTCATTGTAGAAAAATGATTGTGGGGGACTAACGTTTTTTTTTTGTTTTCGTTTGGAAATCAAGTTACTGTACTGTTTGTAAACGCAATTAATTATCGTTAATTTTTCTTCATTTTGACGTCGCATACTTATAAAACAACATGTTATAATAGATAAAGAGTACTTCTCATATAATGACAAGTGAGCTTTAATTTTCTTTTAGCGTTTTTTTTTTTTTCGTCCATCGTCTGGAGTTAGATGGGACTAGCATCAAGTTAGCATACATCAAACGCAAAGCTTCCGGTTTAATGCACCTAAAAAAATAAAAGTCGACTTGTTGCAACATTGCTTCCTACTTATTTACCGTGAAGTGGGAAGCATTTTCAAATGAACATAGGTGCTTTAATTGCGTTTAGTGTGTGTTGAGCTCTTTAATCCCGTGGAAATGTGTAATTCTTAGCTAAACGAGTTTGGCAGATGGCAAGTATTGGATTTAGGAGTTTTATTTTGAAGGTTTGTTCATGTTGCTCGTCGCTTCATTTTGTCTGACTCGATTGTCTCGGTCATCTTCTCTACCCGAATGAACGACAGTAACCCCAGTTCAACGGAACAATGAAAAGACAAGAACGAAAGTCATTTGTCATTTGTTGTTGTTGATAGTTTTAATGATATGTGTTCTAATTGTTAAAGACTGTCTTCAAAGACAACGAACTCTTCTAGGTTTCATTTCTTAACCTATTGTTGTTTTTTTCTTCGATGAAAACGGTCTGGAACAAAGTCGTCTTTTTTTATTTATTGTTTGTGGTGTTTTCATTAACACACGTCTGCTGTGATGCAGCTACGTCATCGAAATGCACACCTCTTTTTTTAAGCTGCGGTTAAAAAAGGCATTTACACAAAAAAAAAACACTAAAATGTCTCATCTTATTTCTAATTCAATAAAAACGTATGTGTTCACGTTGAAACGTGTCACTTTGAATGAACCATCGTGCGTTTTATGAAAAACGATGAAGACAATGAAGTTGAGTGTGGGTGAAATGTGCCTCAGAGCACGTGAGCAAGAAATGATGGTAAACAAGATTTAATGTGATTTTTATTCCTGTGTGTTACCACTAGGGGCGTACTAACTCTGCACCAATAAAGACTGCTGCTCGTTTACCAAAAAAATTGATAATTTCTATGCAAACCACGTTTAGAATGTCTGCCACATCTTCTATCAATAAAACCATCAAAAAGAAAAGCAGCTCTCAAAATGGACTGCTTGTTAACATTGCTGGAATTAGTGGGAGGTACAGATTGGCTTATTTGCTGCACAAAAATATCAAAACAGCATGATCTGAATGAGAAAAAACTCACTTTTAGTCATATACTGTACACACTGATCTAAGATATGGCAATATATTTCCCCCCATTATTTTGTAAAACTGCACATCTGTTATATAATGTTTGAACAAAGGGGGTTCAAGCTCTTGTTTGTTGTTGTTGTAAAATAAACTGATACGTTTTCTAGATTGCGGAGGGTTTCTGTGAAATGGCTTTCATGACTCGGTAAAAAAAAACATGCATCAGGACAGCTGATAATGTGGTGGGTCACTGTGATGTTCCTTGAGCTCAAAGTTCCTGTTAGCTTTTTTGTTGTGAAACTTTCAACAGTCCAGAATGTGTGCAAAGAGCTAACTGGTTTAATATTTACACAAACTTTTTTTTTTTTTTTTTGGTGAATCTTACCAATCTATTGCAATTAATTAATTCATAACAGAAGAAGAAGCTGTCATCTGGCTGCAAGTCTTCACATCTTTTTATTCACCCAGAAATGGCGACATGTTTTCCTCATTAAGAAAAATTTGTTAGGAGACCATTTTACAAACATCTTGATTTACAAGGTTTTGCAACAGGTTAAATAATCAGTAGAGCACATTATGTTTGGGCATCACTCTGTCCTTGACTGATCTGGTTCGACTGTCCCCGAAAGCCAATCAGCTTTATTCTGTGAGGACATTCAGCATGAAAAACAGGATGACCTTTATTCTTTCAGCGCAGAAATTCCGGTTTTACCGTTAAACTAATCATCAAAATTAAAGCTTGTTTAAAAATGTTGGAAGAACTAAGCTTTAGGTTGTGTTCTGAGAACATTTTGCATAAGAACTTGGTCCCCAACTTGATAAACCCTTTCATGAAAGACTTTTGTCCACAAACTGAATTAACAAAAAAGGGTAGAAAACATGGGCGAGCCACACAACATCAGCTAAGTTTGTGGATAAAACTGATTGATTTGGAGGAAACAAAGGGAAAGTAAGGAGTTTGCTCCATAAGTTATTCCAAGATTTACATAAAATGTTTTATTGTGTCTAAATCAGATGTTTTACTGAATTAATTCTGCTGTGATACTGGGAAAACTAACTGCCCCCCCTCACCCACTCATTCTCCCCCATGAAGGGCTTGAACTTTGGACTGGTGAGCTTACACAAGTTGACCAGAATTTGCCGGAGTTGCCAGCCTTCCCCAATCTGCGGTTGACTTCATTCGCTTCTTCTTGCTGTTGTTTTACCGGTGAATGTGTTTTGTTTGTTTCAGTCGGTGACGTGTCGTTATTTTTCTCAAAGCATTTTAATGTTCTTTGTTCCTCACACTGTTATTTAGGACTTCTACAAGTGGCCTGGTTTATTGGTTGTTGTGCACGGTTTGTGTTTTTTCCTGATTTTGTTTAAAAAAAAAAAAAGCTCTTTGACTTTACATTGAATCAACTGGATGAAACTGCCTTGTATCCTTGGGTTTGTTTGTTGATGTAACAGATTTTTGTTCCACTTTCAATTTTTTTTTTTTTTACGTCAACTTTTGTGAGAAATACTTTTCAATATGATTTAAAAAAAAAAGTTAAAATCTATTGTGTAAATAAAAAGTGTGGTTTGGTAACTGCCAGTGTTGAGTCGTGCATTTGACCTTGTTGTTTGTGGCGTTTCAGTGAGGAGCTGGAGTTTGCTCTGTGAGGCTGGGAAGACGGCAACATGGCAGTCTCCACTCAGCTGGGGCTGCTGCTGTGGAAGAACTTCACCTACCGACGGAGGCAGACTGTAAGTTGGGGTGGTGGGGTTAGTCCTTGATTTAGGAGAACACTGGGGGGCCCTTCAAATGTGTGAATTGATATCGGTGTATCCTTTTCTTTCTGCCGTTTTTAAAAATAAATTTGTAGCTTCATTCAACTTTTAATTTTCTTTTGCCATGTTGTCTTAAGTTAAGAGTCAATGATTATGTTAGTCAGGCCAGTTTAGATAAGGCCACAGAAAAAAGAGGGGTGTATGTCCTCTTGGATGATTTCCCAAGACTACTGATTTCCTGTGGCTTGATAAAAAATAAAAAAAATCTTTAAACCTCCATCCAAAAGCATCTCATGCTTAGTAAGAGGAAATGGTATTTCAAGTGGGTAGCTCTGACAAATTTGTCTTCTTCACTTTTGTTAAAATGTGTAACACTTTAAGCCAAAGTTGTAAAGATGACCCATTTGTACCATCTTCTGTTAATTGATGCCCACACACTCACTGCTATGCTAATTTGATTCAGGCCTAAACTTTAGCGTTGTGCTTTATACGTACGTGGAGAGGCTCATCTGCATACAATTCAGCCGTTTGTTCATCAGGCAGAACTCAAAAGAGACAGCTGTGGCTGTGTGACTTTCAGCCCAGTCTCTTCCATTAAAGGGATACAGTCTGTTTTTTAGGACATCAGCTTTATTCTTTATCCACCACGCTGCATGTCTGCTGTGCTCTTTCAATCAGGCAGCTGAAGCTCAGCAGCCATATGGTCCAGATGGAAAAAGCTGTCATCAATTAAAGCCAATAGATCTCCCTTACTTTGTGCCTCACCTTATACCCCCATACTTAACACACATTCATGATGATGAGCAAACATTTACCAGCTTTTTGTACCTAAAACACAATAATTTTGTGTATTTCTAAAATATTGGAAACATCAATTGTTTTTTTTTTTTACTATTAGAGGCTAATGAACTTACTGATTATGTTTTTTGTGCCCAAGAATATTGAAATAATGTGTTTTATTATCTTTTGTGCCTTAGATCCAGCTGCTGATTGAGATCATCTGGCCTTTGTTCATCTTTTTCATCCTGATTTCGGTCCGAATACATTATCCACCCTATGAACAACATCAGTGTAAGTCAATATGCATCACAAAATCTTTACAAGCATAAATTGTGCCCATTCTAAAGCTTTAACCATAAAAATACCAATTTATTGCTATTTTAAAGCAGTTGGTTTTAGTGTTTTGCCTTGATTTTATAATTTACGATATCCACATAATATTACTATCCTCTAAAATTCTTTGATTTTTCTACAAATCTTAGTCATGTTTTAGGAAAAGCATATGCTACTTATTTCAATGAAAGATTGACAGGTGCGTTTATCTGAGGTCCTTGCTATTGATGTCAAAATATTTGTGGGATTTGTCAATATTTGTTTGCACTGTGAATCCATGATAAGACCTTCAGCTATAGGGGTAGAAAATCGTTAAACAGCGCAGCTGGTTTCACAATTTTTGCCTTGTCAGTGACTGAGCATACCAAAACTGTTCTCTTTATTTATATTAAAAGCACCAAACAGCAAAAAAAAAATTGTAATATTCTCAATTAAAAGCAACAGGAGAAGTTAAAACAAGAAAATAATTGGTTAACATGACCAATAAATGATACAAATACATTTATGTAGTAATGTGGATTAATATTTTATTAAATAAACCTAACATTTGAGCAATAACTCAATTATAAATTAATCCCAGACTCCCAACCTGCTAGTACTTGAAATATATATATATATATATATTTTTTTTTTTTTACGTTACTTTACTGAAACTTAACTTGAAGCTCATTATGGAAATTGTTTGCTTATTTCTTTAGGTCACTTCCCTAACAAGGCAATGCCCTCAGCAGGTACCCTTCCCTGGGTACAGGGCATTATCTGTAACGCCAACAACCCCTGCTTTCGTAATCCTACCCCAGGAGAGAGTCCAGGAATTGTGGGAAATTTTAATGACTCCATGTGAGTAAGATCCTTAAATTGATATTCATGGATTTGTTTTTTGTACTTTTGCATTACTTGTGTGTTTGTTTTTCTTTTATTTGTCCAGAAAGTGAAAACTTGCTGAAATTCAAAATCTGTTTAATGAGCAGTCCTGATAATTCCTTATCAACAGTATATTTTGGACTTTAAAAGGAGCGCGTGCATATACAAATCAGATATCTTCCCGTCTCTTCAAGCGTTGTAAACATTATGTCTGATCATGATTTTTCTTTCATCTTTCTATTATCAACAGAATCTCTCGTTTGATTAATGATGCTAAGAAGATGCTGCTGTACACTCAGAATGATAAGAGCTACGAAGGCTACAAAGGTCTGCTGAGAGCCCTCAGGAAGCTTCAGAAGAACACTCCTCGTAAGGATATGCCTTTACTTATCTGCTTGTTGGGTCCTTTTTAATAACCTTATTGTGACTTAAATAATCTTATTTCTAATAATCATTCATTTTATGTGCTAATCTGCACTTATTGGAACACAAAAATAGATTTCCAGTGCAGTAGGCACAGATAATTATTCTAGAGTAGATGTAACATTGGTAATTGAAGGGAAAAAAGTCATTTTACATGAAATGCAGCTGAGGTTAGTCTTGTTTTTACTGCTGGTTTGCCAACCAGGGTGGCCCAGTATCCCAGCAAAAAGTGGGTGCTGCATTTCTCCACAAGTGCGTGCACTTGGTGGGGATGAAAGACGGGAAATTTGTACTCCACCCTGACAATCACAGTTTAATCCAAGCATAAAGTGTGTACTGTAGTTTGTCGTCACTGGAGTTTTACTGCTTCCTGTCGTCGTCCCAGAGAGTTTGTTGTATTTTTTATAGCAACATTCAAGAGGCGGTTTTAGATTTGTGACCGTGATTATGGTTTCTGTGTAGCACCAAAATGTTGTTTTTCCAAATTAACTTCTTATCAATGATGTCATACTGATAAAAGAAATAAATTAGGAAAGGGAGCTGTGTGGAGCTCTGTGTCTAAACTAAAGGCACACAAATGTAATGTGTTCAGTTTCTGTCATTTACTGAGGCGATAAAAGTAATTAACAATTTTTTTTGCCTTTTGGTCTAACCAGAAAAAAGGCAACCAGGACAAAAAATAAAGATAAATATAATGAATGGAACTATTAAAAAAGTACTTCTAATGAATAATACTGTTTGAGTTTGTCCTGAATATTTATCTTTAACGCTGAAAGGTTGCTAAAAAGAAGTGAATCTAATTAAAACCACCTGTTCTTTTGTTTGTTCCATTAGCCTTGCATTTTTGTTATTGCTTTCCTTTTAGTTTCTCATAATAGGAGAGTGTTAGCTATTTTTCGACCCTGTTATAATTGTACATTGAGTATAACAGGTTATGCAACAAAGCACAACAAAGTTCTTCTTTATTGTCTGTTCAGTTTGTCCAGAGTTCGTTCATCCTGTTGTGTAATGAGCTCCTTAAAGCCAAACAAGATTTGAGAAAGCAGCACATACATTGTACCTTAATGGATAAAAGCAGCAAAATTTGTTCCACCTATTATTATCCACCTGAAAAAGCTTTCTTAACTTTATATCTTACTCTTCCATCAACTTTAATGTGGACTGAACTGCAACATGTGCCCCCGCAAATGTTATATCAAAACGACCGTGTCGGCACTGTGATGTGTGCTATTACTTTTGTTGTCACTTCGACTTATCATGGCAACATAATTCACAAAGGTGCCATTTATTTCATTCAAAATGCCTGACAGAAGTCTAAAATGGCCGCCATGCTGCAGTCCCCATATAAGTTTCTCCAGGAACTTTCGTCTTTTATTTGCTGTTTTATAGTATGTGATATTGTCTTTGCCGTTTTCCAGTGAACTAGATCCCAGTAATAGGTCTAATAGTTCATCTTCATCTCATCTACAGTCTTCAGGAGAAATTTCATTAAAATGAACTGAGCAGTAATTCTTCTATTCCATCTGTTTTGTTGTTGTTGTTGTTCTAGAAGTAGACCGATTGGTTGGTTGATTTTGGCCACTTGAAAAAAATTGGCCATCACTGTACAGACATAAAGCAGGAAATTGGAAGACATGGCAGCGACTGCTACAACCAGCTTACTGTTGTCCAGTTTTTTTTTTTTTTTTTAAAGATGATCCTCTTTTGGATGTTATTTATTAAGTGTATTTTAAAATAATATGTAGAGTTAAGTGTACGTTTCTGTGTACACCACACATGAAATATTGTGTTCTTAAGGTTGTTAAATATACATTTAAGTTAAGCAATTGTTACATTTTGTTGAATGAAAAATACGTTTGCACAAAACCATTGGCCACAGAAAACCTCACACTGGTCGACCTATAATTGGTGTAAAGCAACTTTTGTGCATTTTTTTTCCTAAATTGACATATTTTAATAGTGCAGTCTCATTAGCCTTTCTTTTTTTATCTTTAATCCACAAGAGGGAATGCTCTGATATACAGTAATAGGGTATCATATATGATGCAACGTTAAGCAAACAGATCTGTTGCAGCTGCAAGATAAAGACTTAAAAAAAAAAAAAAAACAGGATCAAAGCGCAGAAAGTGGAGCTGCTCACATGTTGGTTAATAATTCAGTAATAGATCGCGTCAGCAATTTAGATTTAGGCTAACACGAAAAGGGGCTTATGAAGTATTAGTGTGCTAGAAAACCATTTAACCCTATATTTTGGAGTATCTCTGTGGCTTTAGTTTTATTTATCGGGTGTAATGGATGTCTGATATGTAGAACAGCATTTAACATTTGACAAAAACATGACAGTGAATATATGAAACTCAAGAATTTAGTAGATATGTGAACATTTGAGGAACTGATATGAGTACAGTATTTGCAAAATATATGAACATCTAAATGTCTACTTTCATGTTTTTATACTTAGTGGTGGTCCTTTATGTGCACTTTTTATTAAATCTTTGGTTTTAATAAACTGAAACAGAATTTCCTAATAAAGTTCAACATCTTATTTTTGAACCCATTATGAGAGTTGATGATTTTTTATAAATTGCACTTTACTTTCTTTGTTGTTGTTTTAAATGTCTTGTTTTGGTTGGGACTAATTTGGGATCATGTATTCCAAAGACAAGTCTGAAGAGTGATAACACGGGTTTTCAAGGTGTGTGATGTCAGTTTGTTTGCATATTGAAGAAGCTGAGCAGCATGGGGAGCATGCATAGACATGTATGCTGTCTTACTACTGAAATTAGGTTGTTCCTAAGAATTTAATGTTTATCACATACAGAAAATAACACCTAGATAAGGTTGATCAAATTACAGTTTAATCTTTTAATTTCAATGTTGCTCCTTAGAGACTTGTAGACCCTCAGGGAACCTTGTTTGTAAGTCTGTGGGAGATGTGACGTCCTACAGGGACACACATTAGACCCTATTAGGACTCCCTGGTTGGTAACCATTGAGAATTAAAACCAGAAACACTCAGCGACAGCTGGCAGAGGCTGCACAGGTACATAAGAGAGAGAAGAATGAAAACAGATTGTTTGATGCACCATCTCATCTCAAAATGAGCTAAAGGCTCTCACACACACACACACACACACACACACACACACACACACACACACGTGCAGAGCTATATGGGGTAGAAAGGGGGTGCACAACGTGTCTCCAAACAGACAGGAACACACTGTTCTCTTTCACTTCCTCCCGAGGAGTGTTCACTTCAGGCAAAGTATTTCCTGTGTGTGCAATGTCATCCAGTGGTTAAAACAACAATGTCAAAAAGTATTTGATGATAGGGAACGAGCAGCAGATAATCTAAATGATGTGTTTGAGAAACCAACAAAGTGAAGCAGAATATGATGGAGTGACGAGTAATCATGTATTCTTTGTAAAGGATGATTGATGTTTATGGTTAAAGGCAGTGGAGGAATGTGTGTATAATCTTGGGGAGTAAGATCACTTGGCATCAAGCTTTGCTAATTTTACATACAACCTTTAGATCTGTGCAGCCTGCAAATGAAGAGGGGGTGGGGAGTCTGTGAGAAAAGTATGACTCGGGCCGAGGAAAAATTTAAGGAGGAAGGAAGTTTGCATAGGAAAAGGGTTGGGAGTATTTGGACCAAAGCTTATTGTCCAATAGTAACTTCTGCTGACCGTGAAACGAAGAGTTGAGAAGTGGGAACAGTGTGTCTTTGAGTGTGCGTGTGCACGAGTCTAAAACTGCGCCGCTGAACGGAGCCCGTTGCTGAAAGTACACATGAGCTTTCAGAGTGCAGAGAAGATGGATTGTCTGTAGACAGTAGTCAAATCATTGATGTGGCTTGACTTTGGTCAGTATCGCCCACCTCTCGTGGTCATGTAATTGACTGCATGTGTATGCAAATATTTTTATTTTTTACCTGTTAGCAAAACATTGATAAATTTCATAGATTTTATTGAAACACAAACTATCCATCTATAACTGGTTACTTTTTGAAGTCAACCCGATGTGAAATGGTCATAAAAACTAGTATGACTCGTCAGATCTGCTGGTTTGGGGCTAAAATTTTATACAGTATTAAGTATATAATGAGATTTTTTTCTTCTCTCTGCTGCCTTTCATTTTATATTTAGTTTTCATAAAACATGTGATTGTTGTGTATTTATTTTTATAAAATGAATTAAAATAAGTGAGTCATCTGCCAACTTATACTCCAAGATCTAACAAAATGTGTGAGATCTTCAGTGATTTATGTTGTGTGTTCTCATGTTTATGTTATTAATTACTGATGCATTACTTTGAATATGGTGCAGCCTAAAAATAAACAGGTCAGCTGAGCTGTATGTGACAGCATTAGAATTATTTCGATGATATGTATAATTTTAAATTTGTTTAATTTAGTTGATCTTAAAGCAATACATTAGCTGTCTTTTAAAGTGAGTATAATAATTTATTAACTGCAGATGTTTATGTATATTTCCAGGCTTTAAGCTGAAGGACTTTTTGAGAGACAATGAGACCCTTTCTGAATTTCTGCACCACAATGCATCACTTCCTCGCCACGCCCTGAGACAAATCCTAGAGGCTGAAGTCAACTTGGAGAAGGTGAGAAATCAACAAAAAATGTTCCCCTTCATCACTCACAAGATCACTTGACTTCCCTTACCGCAGCGCCTGCGCATGAATCTGATGACCTTTGCTTTAGTCAGCTGGACCACAGGATTCAGCTAAAGTACAGTTAAGCCTTTATTAAAGAGAACAATCTCAGTGAGTGGAAGGGTGGGTGGGTGTTTCTAGGCAATAACACCTCTCATCTGGTTTTCTGTAGTTTTTTTTTTTTTTTGGTGGATAAGAGTTTTATATTTTGCTTTCAACTTGAGAGCCTAATTCGGTTAATTTCATCCATCTGTTCCCGTGGTATCAGTTTCCCTCAGCTGACAAGGTAATCTGTTTCCCAGCAGCTCCCTGCACGTTACTTCTTAAAATGATACAAAACACACACAGCCTGCCTTATTCCGTTCAGATCAGGCATATCTTCATAACTCATATTGCATACATGAACCGAGTCTGTTTCCTTGTTCTACATCAGCAACAACTTCCAACCCCAGATGGTCGTGCCGTCCCTGCATCGCTGTCTGATGCTGGAATCACACGGCTTATCTTCTACACTCCTCCCCCACAACTCCCCTCACGTGCCGAGGCAGAAGCTCGAAGTCAAAAACACATTACAGCGTCCGACTCACCCTCTTCACCCAGACATCGATTGAATACAAACCGTACATCAGACGCATCATTTCAGCAGAGGAGCAAAAACGATCATCCAGTCGTTGATACACTTATTTCTGTAGAAAAATAAAAGTGATGTGGCTTTATGTTGTAGCAAAAACAACACTGGCGTTACATTAGAAAAACCTCTGATAGGGAAATGTGTTTGAATTTTCCATCTGATGATTAATATGAGTCCTAATCCTCCAAGCTGACTGTAAGCCCTGATGTTTTTCTAGTGAAAAGATTATCAGATGTATGTGTTTGTGAGTGTGTGCATTATGTTGTCTAACAAACATGATGGCATACCGTAGAGTGGTCAAGGACATTTTGAAACATTTAGAGACAAGTGAGTGAAAGCCTCTTTCTGGTAAACGTCTTGACTCCATCACAGGGGAAAGGAGCCTCTGTCCAGTCCTTGAACTCTCACTCACGTTTCAGAAAAGAACATCTTGTTGTCTCTTTAGGTGCAGCTGCGCCTCCTGCGTCCAGTATTGCATCTCAGGTCATTAATCATGTACAGTACAGTTTGTCATTTATTACCATTTTCTTAGAAGTTTGAGAACATTGTCCAAACAGGCTTTTTTAATATGACACGTTATAATATTGACTTTTCTTCTTAACTGTTGTTCTCTGATATCATTGCATTTTTTTCTTCTCTCAGTCTGGTGTAATGAATTTTTGTTTTTTGGCTGAAGCGTAACAGTTTAAAGTGAGCGAAGAACAAATTTTAAGGGAGGTATGTGTTGTGTTCTTATGAAGGCACCATTAGTCAAACTAATTATAACTCTATATCTGAAACATAAAACCATTTATTGTGTTTTTTTTTGTTTTTCTGGTAGGGGACTGCCTGGTACAAGGCAGCCATCTATTATTATCTACCTGACTTCGGGTTTCTTAACTTTATCTCTTACTCTTCCGTTAAGTTTAATGCGGCCCTAACCGCAGTGTATATATACCCCCCACCACAGATGTTATATCAAAATGACCAGATCGGCACCGGGATGTGTGCTATTATTTTTATTGGCACTTCGAGTTACCATGGTGACGTAATTTGTAAACAAAAATGTCATTTTTATCAGTCATTTTTCATAGACTGTAGTTGCAAATCAAATATCCAAGATGGCCGCCTGAGCTAAAAAGGAAAAATACTGTAAATCAGCCATTTTTGGAGATATTAATCTGGAATTTGGTGGGGTGGTCGCTGAGAGCAATGCCCAATAAATAATGAATAAAATAAAAAATTCAAGATGCCAAGAAAAAAATGACTTTAACTCATTGATTTTTTTTTTTTTTTTGCCATTTTAAGCTGAAATTTAATATGATGATAGCTGAGAGCGAACCCCAACACATATTACTGTTAAAAATCAAAAAATTTAAATGGCCGCCACGTGGCAGTCCCCGTCAAAGTTTCTCCATGAACTTTCTAGTTGCAGAATGTTCTGCAGTTACAACAGTGTGGTAGCAATAGCTTTTTAAAATCAAAACAGCACAAGACAAACAGGAACTCTGTTGTCCTCATGTACGTTTTATCAAGTTCTAAATATTTTTATTTTTTTATTTTTTTAATTTAGGTGCTCACCAAAGGTTTTGGATTTCATCTCAAAGATCTTTGCAACGTGACCCCGCTGGAAGAGTTTGTCCACATCGCTGACCACAATGTGTCCCGTTTAACCCAAGAAATCATTTGCAAGTCGTCCATTGACTGGCTGAACAAAGCTCAAATCCACTTTCTCTCCAACTTGGACTTCCTAAAACCAATTCAAGTGAGTCTGTAGTGTTACACACAATCTGTCAGATTTTTGATTTTCCTATTATAACGTCTTTTTTCTTTCAAAAATAAATGAGCTATTAGCCGTGCTACTGTCAATGTGTGATGAAAGAGGGTCATTTTTTTTGTCTCATCGGCAGAATATCACTTAGAAAAATCGACCTAAATTTGTTGATTTAAAATAAATCCATTCTTTATGTTTCTTCTCTCTCAACGACGCCTTCTGTTATTGCTTATTTTCTTTGCACGTGTTTCCTTATCAGCTTTTCTCCCGTCTATAATTAGCATTGCCTCTCCTGTGCATGTGTGCTCCCAGACAGCCCTCCCACTTCCCTGAAACCTCTGACCTAGATGTGAGGCAGGATAGGGGAAGGAGGCTAGAGGTTTTGAAGAAGAGTGGTAGAAAATTACTCTAAATTATATTTGTTTTACGTTGTTTTGGGTTTTTTTTTGCTACCTCACAGAAAATAATGTGTTTTTTTTTTATAATTTTACAGAACTGAGAATAAGCTCTGACTGTGTTGGGGATTCACCTAAAATACACATTGTCCCTAAAATGAGTCCAAATGTTGCAAAAACATAATGCAATAGTGGACCTTTTTTTTTTTCATCGTTGACAAAATAGCATAAATCATGAGACCAGGAACTGTTGCACAACTCTCATCCTTCTCAACACGTGGATCAGAGGGAGAGTGATCAAATATTTGGACAAGAAATAAGTGAGCATAGAAGAGTCAAGAGACAGAACTCATTAAAGTCTTTCTTATTCCCAGAGGGCTGCTTGCTTTTCAGTGAAACTTTTGCTCGATCATATGTCAGGCATGAAAACACTCAGACACCCACTAACACACACTGGGCTACCAGAACTAAAATAAATGTCTTTATGTTTTCTTTTCTGAAAATACTCTGCATTGTATTAATGAAACCATTTCATTTGACAGAGAGATGTGAGGTCAGATCCCAAAGTTGTTCAAGAAGTCTCTGCTGCAACCGGCAACCTTCTGGAGAGCCTTGGAGCGTTGGCTGTGGAGGTAAATAGCTCACACTCATGTATCAAGTGCATAGGAACATGTAGAGATGCCTCCAAACAGGAATGAAGTGTTTGCGTCCATAGGGCAACGGTTGTGTCCATAAAGAAAATCAATTCTTCTACGAAGAAGTGAATTTTGAACTTGAAGGACTTTGGGCCAAAGTTATATTTACCACATACATGTACTGTATACAGTTGTACAAACTGATTTGTGACATTTGTTGGATTTTAAAAAGGTATAAAGTTTTGGTGATCCGAAGGTTTGCTCTAAGAGTTTCAGACAGGTCGTGGGTTTCTATAAAATCTTTCAACATTCAGCCCTTTTAATGAAAACTTTCAAACTTTATTTTGCTCCATGTGATCTTTTTGTCGTTGGGCGTGCTTTTTTTTTTTTTACTTTGGAGAAACTACCTGTTTCGTTTAAAATGATATATATTTAGCAGTAGATTAATGTTTTCCCAACCTTAATTAAAGGTGGGCATTCTGGGTAGAATGCTCATGTAGCTGTTTGCAGAAAGCCCTGACTCAGTGAACCACCAGGTGTACTGTCCTCTTTGTTTTACACAAACAGCATACTATCACATGCACACTCACACATGGCTGACCTAAGCTAATGTAACAGTCGGAGCTGTTGGAATGCACTGAGAAAGGAAAGAAGCAGTGTTTGGTTGTGCATAATCGCAAAACACAACACAACTCCCTTTCTCTCAGGCTCAAGTTCTGCTGATGTGGCAAAACAAAAAGAGTGCATGTGTATGTGCGTGCATGCGTGTATGCGTGTGTGAGTATTTGCATGTCTGTGTGTGCGTGTTTGAGTTTCCCGTCTAAGCAGATATAAAACCTGACATAAACAGTTTTTTTATTTTTCCAACCAGAAATGTTGCAACTCCGAGCTTCATGTTTTTCCTTCACACACCGGCGATGTGTGTGAGAGCATTACTGAACGTGAAGAACATAAGAAATGGAAACATTTAATGTATGTTTGGGTCATTCTTGCACATCTTAATTGTTTTTATTTTAATAGTTGTTGTATATTAGTTCAGAAATAGTGAGCAGCTGGTCAAACAACATTCCTTGGTCGTGAAACATTATTTTGTTGTCCACTCTGCTAAAATCATACCCACCTTGGCAGCCACCTCATGAACAAGATCAAATCTGCTTGAGTCCACATTTGAAATGAAGATAAACAGATTTGGACAGTTTTTCAATAATAATTATTTATTACCTGCATCATTTTTAGACGTGCACATTTGCCTTGGATGTTATCTGTCAGTGTAGATATCAAAATTGGAGATGCCTGTAATGACTACGACTATTTAAAAGAAAAAATAGTGCACACATCTTTGGAACTCGAGCAATGGGACTGAGTGCCTGCAACTCATATGAGAATTTTAAGAACCACGCAAAAGTCTCAAGATATTTTGGAGACATTTGAGGAATTCCCTCATTAATGACATTTGCTAACTGGTTGTAGCTCAGTGAGAGACTTCCTTTAAGGTCCTTGCACCCACTTTTCCATGTTTTTAACTCAGTGAGTGTATCTCCAAATAAAAATCTTACTGTGGACTAGGATGAACCCTAATTACAGAAATCCTCAGTACATTCTCTTTAACATTTTTTGTCGATTCACATCTTTCTTTTAAGCTCCACGTGGAAAACCTAGTAAGGAAACTGAAATTAAAATCAGGTTTCTTTTTCAGAAATAGATCCTGTCTAACTCTGAATGTTAGGAAACGCCTTGCAATTGCAACTTTCCTTCCCTCCATTGATTACTGTGATATTATTTAGATGAACACTCCTACAAGCACTCTGCAGATGTTGGACGCTGATGTCACAGTGCACTAAGATTAATAACTGGCTGTAACTACCATACCCACCATTGCACCCTGTATTAGAGTTGCGTTTGGGCCCAAAAAATCCAACCCAGCCCCAGACTGCAGTCATCATTTTCGAACCCCACCCGACCTGACGAATTAACAATAATTACAGGTCCAAACCCAGAAAAAAACTCGACGATCTGGGACATGCGGTTGAATAAAAGGAGGAGAAGATCGGAGATGAGGGGGTGTTTGTCCTTTCATGGCCATAAAAGAGCATTTCTGCCTGCATTCTGATTTATTCACGGACCCCCTGCTCTGATGCATCTGCTTTGGGATCTCACTTGTTTGGGTTGTCGGTTGCGCTCGTCTGCTGAGTGCAGCAGCTGAATGATCGTCCATTTGAGCGGTGGATCGCTTCCTGGCAGTACAGTCCCATCCAAATCTGAACTGAACTTTTTACCTCTTTCAAGGCCGGTCAGCTCGTGGTGAATGGCCACGTGCGGCTGGTGATTGTTTGGCAGGCCATGTTATCATATAATTGGATCGTGGCTGTTCCTGGCCCAATTAAAAGCCCGACACCGACCCAGCCCGCCCATCCAGCACATTATCGTGGCTCGGCCTGCTCCGAATTTGGGTCGGGTGGGGCCAGGCTTAGGGCTCAGGTTAGAAATGACAGCTGTACCCTGTATTCACTGGTTAACTGGACATCATTAACTTCATGCAGATTCTCCCACTGGTACATTTTCATCTTTAAATCACTTCTTGG
>JARVGS010000548.1:16781623-16794804 GCA_031762315.1 Hypsolebias antenori | reverse complement strand
TTGAGGCAAGAAGCAACTTGATGTATCCAGTAATTGTTATAAAACTACATTTACTACCAACATTTAGGAAGAAAATCACAGTAATCTTTCACTTTACAATTAGTTGCTCTGAACTGAAGTACAAGAGGTTGCCGCTACGGTTACAGCTCAGTGTCATGATGGTATTAAAAAATATTGTGATTGTATTTAAAAGGTATTAAAAGGTATTAAATTTAACTCTAATTTCTGTATATACCCTGTAGTCACACCAAGGTCCTCTCTCCGCCAACCATTAGTTAGAAGGAACTCTAACTGGACAGCAAACCAATCTCGATTCCTTGAAGGCAACAGAGGAGGCAGTGCCTCAGGGGATATTAGGTAGAGAATATTTACATTCCTAATTGACTTCTTTTGTCCATCAAAAAAAAAAAAATAGCATGCTTGTTTTTGCTTTTGTTTTTCTAAACACCAGGCAGTTGAACCACAAGTTGAACTCTGTCCCCCCTGTTGAACACAGACAACCGTCTACTACTCACCCAGGTGTAAAACAGAATGTCCTACCAAACAGGTGAACATGACTGCAGATACATAAATGTATTCAAACTAAACCCTGAAAACATTTTTGTTTAAATGTATAAATTAATAGGTAAATTTAAGAATGTGTGCTATATCTACATACAAGTAATGTAGTGTATAATTCCATTAATTTATACTCTTTTTTTTTTTTCTTACAAATGCTGCCATTTTAGAATGTAATTTTAAAATACAGCTATTTAATGTTTGATGTTTAAGACTGTTTTTCTTTCAACAGAAAACTGATGTGCATTGTAAACTCTGTAAACAACAATTCTCCAGGTGAGAGTACTTGCTGGTTTTTCTACATGTTAATGTGAAAACTTCCTTAATCAAGTTTTTAAGAAGTTGTAAGAATTGCAGTATGTCCAGTGAAGTTATGTGCAATAGAATAACTGAATTGCATCGTCATTTGATTATACATTTTATTTTAATTAATATGACTCCAATGCATTTTACTTAAATGCATTGAGTGAAACAAGGTTATGATATAAGATGCACGTATTTCAGGAAATATAAATAATAAATATTAAGACTAAATAAATATTATTCATTTTATTTAAAAAGTAAATAAGATGTCTTTGTACCTCATTAGTCAAGTCATCTTTATTTATAAAGCACATTTTAATCAGCAGCTATTACCAAAGTGCTTAACAGTAAAATCAATGGGCATAAATTAATTGAAAAAATAATAATACTGAAAATTAATCAAACATCAAAAGAAATCATAGAAATGCGGAGCAATAAAATACTAAATCGAGTCACACTGTGTAAAATGCCAGTGAAAACAGATGTGCTTTTAGCAGAGATTTAAAAGCGGGATGTGAAGTGGTCTGCCTGATGTTGGGGGGCAGATTGTTCCAAAGTTTGGGGCCCACAACTGAAAAATGCTGATCACCTCTGAGCTTCAATCTTGTTTTTGGAACCGCCAAAAGCAGCTGATCAGATGATCTTAGGGCCCGAGAGGGAACAAATGGTTCCAGTAATTCAGAGAAGTGTGAGGGTGCAAGGCCATTTATGCACTTAAAGGTTAGCAGGAGAATTAAAAAAATATATATTTCTGTTACATACAGGGAGCCAGTGAAGGGAGGATAAAACTGGTGTAATATGGTAAAACCTATGAGTTCCTGTTAATAGCTGAGCTGCAGCATTTTGGACAATTTGTCACATACAGGCAAATGCTTGCTAAAGACAGTGGGACTTGAAATGGAGGATTAATATTGTTAAGACTTAAATTAAGTAAATGTTAATCAAATATAATTTAAGTTTCGTAAAAACCTTGTTGCCCTATTTTTTTAATGTTCCAGCACATTGAAAAAGTAATTAGTCCCTCGCTACTTCGCCGTTCGTTTTTTGTGGACTCACACTATCGTGGTTTTTCAAAGTAAGATTGAACATGACACAGTTGGCTGACAGATGGATGAGCCATGGATTGTTTATTTAAAATACATTATTTAAATTAAAATACATTATTTTAAAAATAATGTATTTTAAATGAGTTAGCACCTCTGTGCAGTTCTCCTCTGTGCTGAAGCGGCTTCATGAAGGGTTAACACTTTGCTGTCCAGATGCACCGATCAACTTTTGTCTTCCAGCTTAAAATTCAAAGTACGTCACATCGTAAAATCATAATCCCAACATATAATAGTGTCATTATTTTTAATTATTTTGGAACGCCTATGTTCAGTTGTTTCAGTGTAATTGATCACGAAGTACATTTCTGCTCCGTGCTGCTGCTGCATGGAGGGTTAACCCTTTGATGTCCTGCTGTGCTTCTCTTCTCTACAATTTAAATACTGTACTGTAATATTTTAAATAAACAATCCCATGGATTGTTTGTTTAAAAAGTGGACAGAAATCTGTTTGGTGAGTTGCTAGTATTTACTACTGTGATACGGAACCCCCTCGATAAGCGAGGGACTACTGTATAGTTAATATTTTGCCCTTTTTAATTTTTTTATTTCTCCCCCCCCCCCCCCCAACATTTAAAATGAAGCATACCGGCGTTTAAATTTCAAAAGCCAGCTCAATAACCAGATGAAATGCAGCAAAAATAGGTTGATTAAAAAACTTACTGACTTTTAATTTTCTGTTTTCTCTGCACCCAAACATTCATCATGATCAAGTTTCTGCACCCAGCAAACCCCAGGTACAGACCTTTGTTTATACACATTTCACAGTTTTATTTGTCCTAATGGGTTTGGCACAGATTGTTGCAAAACTCTTGAAATGCTAAGATTTTTTTTTTATTGAGGGAATAAATTCCCTCAGACTTCACTGTCTCATTCTGCTACACTTGAGTCATCTGCCATAAAGAGATGTTAAATAATATAAGTAACTTAATAACGAGTAGCTTCATAACAGAAAATACCTATTTTTAGTTGAATCAGGTGCAAGAGGTTAATCTTGTGTAACCTTTCTTTGTAGAATAGTCTGTATGATGTGGAGTTGGTGCAGAGCAGACTGAAGCAGCTTCTGGAGAGGTACTCCTCTGGATTGTGGCTGTCCAAACTTCCAGAGGTCTACATTCAAATGTTCAATCAGAAGCTCCATCCTCAGGTGCTTTTGGATATGAAGAAGTGGACAGAAATCTGTTTGGTGAGTTGCTAGTACTGTATTTACTACTGTGATTATTTGTGCTGTCTTCAGAGAAACAAGAAAACTCCACAAAGGAAAGAACTTTAATTTTAAACATTTAATTTGTTATATTTTCCACTTTTTTCACTTTTCAGTCCTTTTCCATTCAAACTTGGTCTATTGCAAATAATTTCTTTTTGAATATTTGTCAGGAATTAAAATGATTACCAAAGAAAATATTTTGTGGCTACTTATTTTTGATAAGACATTTAATTTCAAGCCTTCTGTGTTTTCTTGCTTTGCCTCACAGGTGGAAAAACCTTCCATTACCAACAGAGCTGACCAGCTCGTCTACCCTCCTCTGCCTTCCAAGCCCTTTACCAACTCTTTAAAAACCACCAGCTCATCTCCAACATCACATTTGGATTCAACACCAGTTTCTTCCCCTCCCTCAACCCCTGAACAGAATTCAACTTTTTCTCCTTTTGCTGTTCCTAAAACTAGAGATTCCCCCCAAAACCCTTTGTCAATGTCCACTTTACTTTTTCCACAACCTGCTGCTTCAGGAAATGTTCTACCATCTGTGACGTTACAAAGTCCTGCCAACAATCCCAGTCAGGGTCTCTGTCTTCTCCCATGTGACAGTTCTGCAGGCAACTCAAACATTGGCTCTGAAAGGGATCACAATTTGCCTAAAGTTACCCACAACCGAAATGCTGCGCCGTTGGCCCCCACCTGGACACGCCTTAAATCAAACACTACCATTAAGACTTCCTCTGTTGAACCTGATCAGGACATTTTACCTCTTTTGAAAGTCACTTTCTCCTCGCTCTCTGATTCTGCTTCTTGTCCTCCTTCCAAACCTTCTGATGTTGTGTCAGCTGGGGTGCGTCAGAAAATAAAGGAGCTCCTCTCAAAGTACAGTCAAGGTCTGTGGGCACATGCTTTGCCCGAACTTTTTTTGGATGCATACAAGATGCCGTTTCCTGAACAGATTCTGGATAACTTGGCTCTTTTGTGTGATATATGTACTGTGCAGTACCCCTTTCCACTTGACAAGAAGAAGGTAGGATGGCATGGTGATTTGCTCTTGATTCAGTTGAAAACAATGCGTTGTCCAGGTCTTAAGCAGCTTTTCTGTTTATCAGTAACCACATCTCCAGTACTACTTGCCTATTTGTACCTTTTTACTTTGTTTGCTTAACATGTTAGTTTTTGCCACTTTGTTGATGATGATTATTCTTTGGGCAGGCAATTTTATACAACTCGAACAGCATAGATGCAGACTGCCAAGAAAGCCAGCAGAGCAAGAGCAATCCTCTCCCTTCTGGTTTGGAGGTCGTGGGTTCTGCAGTTCCTCCATGTCTGGCTCTTCCTTCTGAACAGTACCCCTCAGTGCTGGTGACTGAGGTCAAGAGCAGTAACGCTGTTACTATAAGGTGACACACATTGTTTCTGTATCTGTACTGTAACCACAGCAGTACATACAGAAGAAGAGTTGTTAAAATACTTTTTGGGTAAACTAATATGAATGAGTTTTAAATATGGGTGAAACCAGTTAGATTTTCTGATTGGAACTAGTAAGTATAACTTTGAAACCAGAAAGAGTAGTGAAATTGTTTTAAGTTGATGTAATTGCACGAAGTCCCTCAAACTCAGATTGAATAATTTTTCTAAAACTTTGTCAAAAATAGTCATTTATTCACAAGGAGCTCCTGCTCAAAACATTGTATTGCTCTTTATTGCAAGAAACCTTGATTTCCAGAATTTTTATTTTTAAACATTGATACTTTCTATATTTTTAAGAGAAGCATTCTGCCTGTTTAATCACACATTTCCAAAGGTATTAAAGTTAACATTTCTGCAAATGCCAGCTACGTATATATTTTTTTAAAGGTACCACTTCCCACGTGAATTCTGATAGAATGTATAAAATGTAAAGCTTAAAATGTATCAGCAATGCTTTATTAAAAATTAAGATGACATCAAAAACATTTTGTTTCCCTACACAGCTTTTTTTGTGAAAGGATCCATGTTAGTTTAATATTTTAATGCAGTTTGGATGTTTATGTGCAGATATGTAGGTGAAAACTACTCTGATGCTCAGGAAGCCATGGAAGATGACATGCAGACCTTCTACAGCCAAAGCTCCAAACAGCAGACCATCACTAACCCTGTCATTGGTCAGCTGGTAGCTGTCAGAGGGGAAGATGATGAGGTGGCCAGAGCTCAAGTGAAGGATGTCTCAAACCTGAACAAGATCAAGGTACCGGTAACTTAAATCTGTTTTTCAGTAGAGCAGGCATCTTGTTAAAAGGTTTATGCAGCCAGCTCAAGTTTGTGTTATCATTGGAATGCACAAACTCCCCCCTCTCAGTTTACTTTCTCATGCATCATCTTCAAAATAAAACCTTCCACTACTCCAAGTAAAAAAACAAAAAAAAAAAACAAAGGCAAATTTAACCATGGACTAAGCATTTAGTTCGTTTGTCACATGCACATAAAAACTTTCTTCTTACTGCCAGGTGTTCTATGTAGACTATGGCTTCTCAGTGGAGACGAGTGTGGCTAATCTGCAGAAGCTGCATCAGGACTTCCTCTCTTTGCCTTTCCAAGCTTCTGTTGTCAGACTTGCAGGTGCGCAGAAATTAGTGAGAAAAATATTTAGCCATTGTTACGCTTTATAGATCAGGAGTAATTAGCCTTACAGAGTCATTCCCTCAATATGATCACCTTTTATCTTTTGTTTTGCTCCTAGCAGGCCTGGAGGCTTTCAGCTCCAATTCATTGGTGCTGTCCTTGTTGGATAAGTTGGCAATTGGAAAGATCCTGCTGATGGAAACATTGCAGCTGTGTCCACAGAATGAAACACCACTGGTGGTATTTTATGATACTTCACAAGATGAAGACATCAACATTAACTCCATGTGCCTGAAGGCTCTGCAGGACAAGACCATGAACAACCCTCTTTCTGTATGTTAATCCAGACACTCCTATTCTACTGTTCAAGTTTTAAGTCATTTTTAACAACTGTTTGGCTTTTAGTTTAGTTTGAATCAAAGTATTAATCAAGCAACTCTCAGTGGCACATGTATTGTTAAAATCCCTAGCTTCTTCTGACGTACATTTGTCTATTTCCCCTAGGTAAATGTTACCTATCAAGAAGTGTGCATCTCGAATGTGTGTGCAGATGGCACCATTTTCTGTCAGCTGCCTTCCAGAGGAACTGTAAGACTCAGGAAGTTGCTTGAAGAAATAGATGCATATTTCAAGTCTCAGGTAAACACAGTTTTGGTTCCATAACTTGGTTATAGCTGCTTGTATTTTTAGTAAGCATGCATTGTGGGTAAATTTAGATGAGTTTTGAGCCACATTTGATTTGAAGTGATTTAATTTTCCAAATGAATTTGAGTGGGCATGAACACTGAAATATCAATAATTTGTAAACCGCTTGCTACTGATGGCTTGGAGTCAAATGACCCCAGTAGACCTACAGAGTCTGTTCCTGGATGTGTCAGAGCTGTTTAGGCAGAAACATGTATTTTTATGCATTTTATGCAAAATTGCACTCTGGGATGTCAAACGTAAGAGTTTGGTCTTGGATAACTGTATACAATTGCTAACATTTTCTGTAGAAACAATCAAGTTTTACAATTAATAATTTTACAAATTTTCTGTAAAATGTATCCAATAAGACTAAAGTTAAACTTAATTTGTTGATTTTGTTTATGGTTGTATGTTCACTGGTGATTATTAAACATTTGTTCTGTTTTAGAGTAAATATTAAATAATGATTAATAATAAAATTCTTGACACAATTGTTCTTACAAGATGGCATTTGAGTCCCTGGTTTCCAGACCTTTCACTGGCAAGTTCTGTTTAGCCCGATACAAAGGAAAATGGGCCAGAACTGAGGTAAGAACACAGTCCTAAAAATGGGTTTAATAATTATAATAATTTTTTGGGGGCGGGGGTATGGAATACGTTATCTGCAGCGGTTTTGTCCCTTTTTTCCCCTCCAGCTGACCAACATGTATGACAACAGAGTGATGGAGATTTTCTTCATTGACTTTGGGGTGTCAGCAACTGTTGAAGTCACAGATCTTCGAGAGATTCCTCCTCTTTTTCTGAAGGCTTTTATTGTCATTCCACCACAGGTCAGTTGTGTGTCAGTTTGCTTAAAAAATCCCTTTCTAAGCTTAGTTTCTCCAGTATTCAAAATTCCCAAATACGTATGGGAAATGTATAAAAATACTGTATATACCGCCGATATGTATGAAAAAGCTTGTGAACATGATGTAAATTGTAGCGGTTTTGTGAAAAGATCTGTAAATGACAGCTCATTAATAATTTAGGTAAAACTTGCTTTTTAACCATACTTGACAAATACTGACAAATGTACATAATTATGTTTGTCACAGACTTTTAAATGTCAACTAGCTGACATCACTGTTCCAGAAGGAGGCTGGAGCCACGAGACCATTCAGTGGTTGAATGAGGCCATGCTGGGAAGAGAAGACTGCAAAATGAAGGTGAACTCTAAACTAAGTTGGAAAAGAAAAACAAACTTTACAGTTGAAATGTAAACTATATTCTCTTGCACCATACGGTTTAGAAATTGGAGAGGTATGTTATACTAAAATCAAGGATTTTATTCAAGGATCGGTGAACTGAGTTAACTCATCGTGTTAGAGGGAGTCATTGCTTAGTGTACAGGTAGTTGGTACTACGCGTTTCTTTCTTAGCTGAAAAAGCTTATTTTGTTTTTTTCAATTACTGTACTTTCATTTTAGATATCCAAACTAAAGGAGTACAAAGGTGAAAAGGTCGTCTGTATGTACCTGTTTATCGATGGTGATGGCCAGGAGCTACACAAGAGCATCAACCATCAGCTGGCCCAGCAGAAACTGATGGCTCAGTCAGTCAGCAGTGCTGGCAACAATGGTGTGGATACAGGTGATACCAAAATCAAAGGAGAACAATTCATAATGTGTCTAACACAACTCCTGGCAACAGTTATTTGTACACTTTTAAAGTCTTGTTTATTCCAACTCATTAATTAATTTAAAAATAAGTATGAGATTTAAAATACTGATATCAAGTTTTTGTGTGTTTGCTGTCTCACAACTCTGGTAGAGCGGTTGACTCTGACAAGCTCATTCCTGAACCAAATCACTGCATCATCACAACTGAATCCAAAAGAAGTATATGAAACCACTAAAACTGAGATCCAGCCACTTCCATGGCCTCCCCTTCTGGATCTCCCCCAGGTATGTAGCTGTGTTTAAAGGCACTCGGCTTCTGAGAGATGGTAGAATAATAACCAGTTGGTCTGGTTGCTTTTTTAATTTTATGTGACAAAACTACTCATTATAAGCAGCTGTTTTTGACTTTATCCATTGTCAAGGCTTTCTCAGCTATATATGATTCATTTTGGTGCTTCATAATAATTCATAGTGGTACTTCTTCCAGCCATATAACTGTCAACAATTGTGTACCGCAAGGTTCAGTCTTAGGACCCACCCTCTTCACAATCTACATAAGTAATGTAGGTCAAATCTTTCCTGATGCGTCCTTACATTTCTATGCTGACGATATAGTTGTTTGTCAAGCTAGAACAGTTGCTAAGGTTTTTTTATCTTTTACAGTCTGCATTCAACATCTATTCAGATTTGTTCTGTCTCAAACTGCTGCTAAATGTTGATAAAACCAAAGGGATGTTGTTTTCAAACAGGAAGTCTGTACCAGCAGTCCTTCCTTCTACAAACCGGATTCCAAAAAAGTTGGGACACTAAACAAATTGTGAATAAAAACTGAATGCAATGATGTGGAGATGGCAAAAGTCTATTTTATTCGTAATAGAACATAGATAACAGATCAAAAGTTTAATCTGAATAAATGTAACATTTTAAAGGAAAAATATGTTTATTCAAAATTTCACAGTGTCAACAAATCCCCCACAAAATTGGGACAAGTAGCAAAAAGTGGCTTTACAATGTAGCTGTTTTTTTTTTTTTTTTTTTTTAACATGACTTCTTCCATTTACTCCTCATTTTATATGCTTTTTATAATTCTGTTTTCTGTACCTCATCTGTTTGTATAAGACAGGTCTCTTGTAAATGAGTCCTCGAGGCTCATTGAGACTAACCTGTATAAAATGTTGAATTGAATAGAAAATTTTTTATACATGACAAACATTAAAGTTCACATTATGTGGACTTCAACAACTGAAAAACATTCTCAGTTGAAAAGAAAACAATCTATACAACACATTTCTACAATACTTTTTTATATCTACACCTCTGCAGGTACAAAGTTTAGAACTATATCAGCAGTGGACCCTATAAACTTTTTTTTTTTTTTTTTTTAAATGAACACTATACTAATAAATGTATTAAATTAAAAACTAGTCCTTGTCATAAACTTCAGTTAAGGTGCATCAACTAAAAGAACAAATCAGATGGTGAACTTAAGTAAATATACTGTACTTAAAGTTTCTCCAGGAAACTCACCTTAAATTTAAAGCAGCTACAAATCAGCATCCTCTAGAGTAAGATGGATTGAAACCACTTTTAATTTTAGTTTTACAATAAATACTGTATGTGCACATACTTCAAACATGCTTGATCTACATGTATAGTGTGAATAAAAGATCTGGATAAGTTTGGTTTTCACTATTTATTAGGCATAATGTAAAATTCTTGTAAAAGCTGCACCCCAGCATGACATTTTTTGACATGTTTTAATTTTATAATTGCTCATGTAAGGACAACAGTACATTGCTGTATAGTCATCTAAGTGATGTAAGCAGTTAATACCATCTAAATCTGCTTCACCATCATCATCCTCTTTCCAGCCTGGTCAAAACGTGGATGTTTTTGTGCCAGTGGCATGCCATCCCGGTTACTTTGTGGTCCAGCTCTGGCAGGATCTGCACAAGCTTGTGGTGTTGATGGGAGAAATGGTTCTTTACTACAACCAGACGGCAAATACCAGCAGAGCCGTGCACATTCAGAAGGGAGAAGTGTACGCTGCCAAAATAGACAAGAAGTAAGTAATAAAGACTTGACACGGTACACATGAAGGATTGGCTATATGTTCAATTAATTCAATGATTTCCTTTCTTCTGTTATTTGGCGCCCTCCTTTCTTCAGTTGGCACCGTGTGCAGGTGAAGACAGTCCTGTCCAACGGGTTGGTTAATGTCTATGAGCTGGATTACGGTAAACATGAGCTGGTCTCTAGCACACTCATCCAGCCTCTGGTAGAGGAATTCAGACAGCTGCCTTTACAGGCTGTTGCTGCACAACTAGCAGGTAAGTTGTAGTAGTAAGTCACATAATAGTTTTAAATTTTGAAATGGTTCATTAGAAAAGTTTAAAATGTTCCATCCACCCATTATCTTTTACCTGCTTCTTCCTTCTTGGGTCGTGGTGTGCACTGGTGCCCATATCCAGCAGTCTCTGTGCGAGAGGAGGTCGCAAGTCCATCATAGAGACAAATGAGACAACCATTCATACTCTCACCTAGAGACAATTTAGAGTTACCAATCAGCCTAACATGCATGTTTTTGGTCTGTGGGAGGAAACCAGAGTACCCAGAGAAATCCCACGCATTCACAGAGAGAACATGCACATTTGCTGGTCATAAAATTAGAATATCATGAAAAAGTTTAATTTGTAATTCCATTCAAAAAGTGAAACTTTTATATTATATTCATTCATCACACATAGACTGACATATTTCAAATGTTATTTATTTTAATGTTGATGATTATAACTGACAACAAATGAAAACCTCAAAATTCAGTATCAGAAAATTAGAATATCATGAGTTCAATACTGAAGAAACCTGGTGCCACACTCTAATCAGCTAATTAACTCAAAACACTTGCAAAGGCCTTTAAATGGTCTCTGTCTACTTCTGTAGGCTACGTAATCATGGGGAAGAGTGGTGACTTGAGTTGTCCAAAAGACTACCATTGACATCTTGCATCTTGAATCGGCTAAAGAGGCTGGCTGTTCACAGAGCTCTGTGTCCAAGCACATTAATAGAGGTGAAGGGAAGGAAACTATGTGGTAGAAAAAAGTATACCCTATTTTCCGTTGCACATGTATCAGTCCAAATATGTCCAAGAAAGTGGAAAAATAGATAAATATGTTGCTTCGCCATATATGTCGCATCTATTCTGTATCACCGTTGGTTGACACATCGCGTTTGTTACGTGTCACCGCTGACAACCTGGAAATGTGGGCCAAACCTATGTACAAGAGGACTCGCTGTACATTTCTTTGAAATTTAACAAGATAAACGCCTAAAAACAATTATTTGTTAGCTCAACTTTATAGCACAGGTGCATCTCAGTTGAACTTCTAATTAATAAATGCACTTCAATGGTCAAATTAGATGTATTTCGCCAAGGCGGCACAGCAAAATTAAGCTGATTTGACGGTTGCTCCATGCAGACAACGGTGGTTGGCTTTGGCGAGCCGATTGTGTCATAAATACCGGAGACACCCACTGGAGGGTTGGAGGATGAAGTGTTTCAGTGTAAAATGTTGCTCTGTTGCTGTTCATTTCTTAAATGCGAATACTGGAAACTGTTAACTCAATCGGCCTGCCATAGCTTCCCTGCCTTGATTTTGCACTGCCCTGGTAAAATGCAGCTACAGGCAGTCCTCGAGTTACAAACGAGATCCGTTCGTAACACGATTTTGCCGTAAGTCTGGACCCGTAGCACATGGCGTTCGTAAGTCCGGATTTTTGGCCGTAAGTCAAACCGCGCACGTAAACAGCGTTTTAAACTCGTATTTTTTCAACGTAGCACAACACCAGCGTACATTCTGTACCTTTAAAATGTATTTTCAAGCAGTTAGCTAGCAAAAAAACCACAGAAAATACTGAAAAATACTGATCGATGGAGGCGTGATGACGTCACCGGGTGCCGTTCGTAAGTCCGAAATGCCAGAAGTCGGGGGCGTCGTAACTCGAGGACTACCTGTAATTTGAACATTAAAGTACATTTATTAAGTAAATGTTAGACTGAGACACACCTTTGCTATAATTTCGAGCAAAAAAAAAGAATTATTTAGATGCAATTCTTGTTAATTTTTGGAGAAACGAGTTGCGTTCCTCCCCTCTTTTCTTTCTCTGTGCGTTCATGGAGCAACGAGGCAGCAAACTATTATTTCAAATAAAGCTGATTTGACCATAAAGTACATTTATTAAGCAAATGTTAGACTGACATGCACCTTTGCTATAATTTCAAGCAAAAAAGTAATTGTTGAGGTGCAGTTCTTGTTAATTTTTGGGGAAACGAGCCGCGTTGCTCTTCACTTTTCTCTTCCTCTGCGCGTTCATGGAGCACCGAGGCAGCTATTTTTTAAATACAGCTAATTTAACCATTAAAGTACATTTATTAAGCAAATGTTAGATTGATACATACTTTAACATAACTTCTAGCAAACAAATAATTATTTTTAAGTGTTAATCTTGTTAAATTCTTGTTAAGGTCCTCCCGTGCACGTCCCCGCGGCCGCCTTTTGGTGGCCCATCAGTTTTTGATACACCGGTTCCCATGTTCGGGTTCGGCCCACATTTCCATTACCATTTGTCAGTGGTGACGTGTAACAAACACGACGCATCAGCGGTGACGCATAATAGATGCGACATATACAGTGAAGGGACATATTTATGGATTTTTCCACTTTATTAGACAAATATGGACTGATGCGACTTATATGGTGGTGCGACGCATACGGTGGAAAATACGGTAATACTTGATTTGTTATTTTAAAACTCTAGACCTAGTAGTGGAATTTTCTTGAGATTTTGTGGCATAGCAGTTTTCAAAATAAATTATGGCAAAAGGACACCCTATGCTTTTTTAAATTCTTATTGCAAATACCAAGAACTTACCGTGATATATATACAGGTATACCTCGGTTTCCGAGCGAGTTCCGTTCCTACGGGCAAATCGGATACCGATTTAGACTTAAACCGATACATGTATAATATGTACACCAGTACTGGACTGTACATGTACAAATGTAC
>JARVGS010000548.1:16647234-16681588 GCA_031762315.1 Hypsolebias antenori | reverse complement strand
TGATCCACAGTGTCAAAAGCTTTAGACAGGTCTAAGAAAAGTGCAGCACAATAATCCTTAGCATCCAGTGCTTCAACGACGTCATTAAAAGGTAATTTTTTTCCACAACAAAAGAACAGAGGCCAGGTCAGGAGGCTTGTTTTGGTAGCTATGTTGATCCACTGGTACAGATTCATCCAGATCTTAACTGGTTGTTGAACAATTTCCACACCAAAGACAAAATAATAATAAATCACGATAAAACATTAAAGTTTTCAACAAGCTGCAGCAGAAACAGATGATCTCATACTTTGTGAAGCATGACTCCTAACAGCACAGCCAGCAGGAGCAGAGCGACGGCGGCCATCGTTACGATGAACCACAGCTCCTGGACAACAAGGTGGTCTGTCAGGCCTCCCTCTGCCCGCTCATCACCTCCTCCTCCAGGAGGAGGGGGGCTCTGTAAATCTGAAGGAGGAAAACATGAAACAGCACAGTCAGTAAGTAGTAGCATTTGTTTTAATCAAACTGGTGTGATCGAGAACTAATGATAGAGAATATAAATCATCTAAACCAGGGGTTCCCAAACTTTTCCATGCCATGGCCCCAACTAGCTTCTGGCTGAGCCCACTCCCCTCACAAACTCACAATGCTACAAAATATGTAAAGAAACATAAACTTTTAGAAGGTTTATTCACAATATTCAATTCATTATTACAGCTGCTGAGCATGAAAATGTTATGAACGAACATGTTTTAAACACTGAATTATATTCCCACTAAAAAAAAAAAAACAACACTTCAACAAACTGTTGGCCAGAAGAACAAAACTAAATAATTCTAACCTCTCTCTCAAGCGTGTTTATCTGGAAATTACAAACAGATACAGATTGCACTAGTGGGCAATTTTTAATATTATTATTACTATTTTGGCTTTTTTTATTTTTTTCTTCGTCTCTCCAGCTTTCTGGCGGCCCCCCCCAGGGGACCGCCGCCCTCATTTTGAAAAACACAGATCTTAACGACCACAGACATAATAGTTTAAGAAAAGTAAGAATGACTAAAAACAGCTGAAATGAAACAATAAACGACACACAAACCAACAAAAAGAAATTTAAATAAAAGCCATACCTTTTAAACGAAACACAGAGATGAAAACAAACATCTTTGTACAGATAAACAGCTTCTTTCAAACATCTAAAACTCTCCTGCTCGGACGACAAAAGACCTCGTTTAGTAACTGGTTGGCTTCAATTGATTAAATTCTCATTTGAACTGTCTTCAGTCCTCAGAGTGGACATGTCCTGTCCCATCTTAGTGAGCAACGAGGACACGCTGAGGTAGAAATAACTGCAACTGACCCAGTTTAGGCGTCAAGCGTGACGGTGCTCCACATTCAGACGCTTTCGTTCCAGAAAAGAAGTGGCTGGTGGACAGAGGAGGACAGAGAGGACTCACCAGTGCTGCGCTCCGTGGTTTGGCCTGTGGTTTGGATACTGGCAGCTCATCGATCAGAAGGCCCAAACTCCTCAGTGTTCAGCCTGTCCTTCCATCAATATTTTACATTTCACTGAGCAGCTCCTGTTCTTATTACACAGTGGGGGGGGAAGTCAAATCACCATGGAAGAGTGCAAAGAAGAAAACGTCAAAAGAGACGAGGCTCAACCCAGCTGCATGCCTCACAAGCTCCCATCAACCTTTGCTTCTCTTCACCATGGCAACAGTGTCAGCTTTCAGCTCACCTGCAGAGACGTGGTTGTAGGACATCACCTCTAAACCAGTGGATTGTTTGTTCCTTCAAGTTAAGCTCTTCTTGAGTTTGTTGTGGAAAACTTCATTCTTACAAGTTGTTCTTTTCTCTGACGGGTCACTGCCAGGAAGCTGCGCTCAGCTGAGTGGTAACTTTGCAGGCGTCTTAAAAAAGTAATATTAATGATTAACTAGTGGAAATCCTATATCGCCACAGAGATACACAGACTCGCCAGGGTTAAAGATTCGAATCCTCGCACTGAGTCAGGACTCACTCAAGGTCTCATTTAGCTCTGATGCTGCGTGTCTTTTGGTCAGCGAGTTAAAAACTCACAGAAAAAACATAGACATGAGCGGGGCTGCTGATTTCAGTTAAAAACTCACAGAAAAACCAGCAGAAAATACACATTACTTAACATTCATTTAATATAGCATTTTGGTTAACTTATTTATATCTAATAAACACATTTTTGCTTATTTTGTTTTGTCCTATCATTGCTAAGTTTATTTATTGTGTGGAATTATAGAATAAACATCACTGTATAATTTCATCCACATTTTTTACGGGGTGGGGTTGGTGATGGAGTAGATGGAGGGACAGGCTCAAGTGAATTGAATCCTTTAATAAGTGACTCAGATTAACCCAAGTCCATAAAGCGAACCATATTTTCCACCTCTACCATCCTGCAGCAGTGCGTGATCAAGCTGCTGAGCAGCATGAGGAGGAGGTGCCAGGCTGTTGTGGCTGCATATGGTTTTTCCACATGCTACCCAGGCCCTGTTGTTAAATTAATATATTTTTGAATTGCCAAAATGTCTTGTTTCTTCAAACTTCTGTCATTCATTTAAATAAATGACACCAAACACAAGTCAACAAGAAAAGCTGTTTGTCAGAGGAAACTTTTATACAAGTATTACACCCTTCTTGTGTTCATGGTGCTGTTTCAGCCCCCAGTTTAGTTTTAAACTATGAAAAAATAAGAATTTTTTAAATTTTATTTTTAATTGTCACATTATTATAAAATAGTATGAAGAAAAACATGATCTAAGTTATTATTTTTAAAATTGTTCAAAGTTGTTCAGTTTTACTTCAATGCGTATTTTCTTTTAGATGGAAATTTAAATAAAATGTAGTTCAATGTTTTGTGGGTTATTATGACCGCTCTGACCCAAGGTTTGAATTTGAGATGTTTTGCTTAAATGCTCAAGCCATGTTAATGTGGGGGAAAAAAAAAAAAAAAAAACAGTAACTGGCAGGGCCTCAAAAAGTCAAACTGTGCAGAAAGAGCTTCAAATATGAGATGGAAGTGCCTGCATTCCTCAGAGTGACCACACGATGGCGCCAAATAGCAGCTGCTGGTTGCAGAGAATGCTGCACTTTGGCGTTGAAAACAGGTGCACGTGCACCTGCCTAACACCAGCTGCTGAACCATCTGAAGTCAGGCACAGAAGCAGTTTTCTAAAGGAGTCAGTGGAGAACTTCAGTAATAAAACATCTCAGAAACCATTTTACGTATCTACTCATTAAAGTAAAAGTAAGAAAAGGTTGTGCTGACCTAAATCTGATGGTGCAGTTTGAGAGTTTGCTCCAGTAGCTCTCCAGGTATGTCTGCAGTTCTGAAATGTGTCCACACTTCATGAAAATGAAAACAAAAACCATGTGGAAGCTTTATTCACCTGCATTAGTCTGCATAGACATTTTGGTAACAATTTAAGAGAATCTGCTAAATGTTAAAGAAAAGAGAAGGCTCGAGAACACCAGCTGGTCATTTTACTGTTCCAGCATAAACTGTCTTCTTAATCTGCACTTTACTCAAAACATCTGATCGTAAATACGAATAAAAGCTGTCAGACCGTTCTATTCCAAACACCTCTTCCACCGACAACCTCTGTTCAGTCACTTCGGCTCTTTACGTAGCTAAACAAACACATGTGGCAGCTAGTCATACATTTTGATTACCAATTTTTATTTTAAAGGACACATTAATCCATCAGTATGTAAAAAAAAAAAAAAATTCTTGCTTAATGATTTATTTTTTTTTTTTTTTTTTTTACTGATCTTCGTGCCAGATTTGAAGCACAACCAATAACACCTCACCAATAATTATTTTCTTAGGAAGTGGCAACATCACAAACAAAAAAAAAAATCTATTAAAGATCATAAACAATCACACAGTCATTGTCTTAATTGTAACCAGACTTCCAGACCCATCTGTGAAACTTAAGAGCTGGTGGCCCAACCACGTGGACCTCCGAGCAAATGTGCGTGGCTGAAGATCCGGAGCTCATCAGGACTTTTTTTTTTTTAAGTTTCTTTCAACCAGCCCATGACGAGCCCTGAGTGGGACGCGTGCGGCCGATGATCCAGTGATCCATCTGGAGCTTAACGAGACTTTTTTTTTTTTAACCTCTTTCAACTGGCAGCCAGCACCATAAGTGCAGGTTGTCCATCTGAAGCTTAGCAGGACTTCTTTTTACCTCTTTCAATCGGCTGATGAGGACCTCCGAGCGGCAGCATGCTGGTAAGTAAAATGTAGTATGTTGTTAAAATTAATATGATCATGAGTTTAGAACATTGATTGTGGAATGCTGCAGGGTACGGCTGCAGAAACGGAACAGATTCGGACTCAAACGAACCGAGCCGCTCCTGCTCTGCAGAGGTGGGTAAGTAAAATGGTGTAGCGACATGTACGTTGTTAAAATGACGTAGGTTTAATAGTTGGACTACTATTCCTACTTGGTGCTTTTTCACTTATTGCGGGTGGGCATGGTCCCTAACACCTGCGATAAACGAGGTACTATATGATTATTCGTCGGCACGATGGGTTAGCGGTTAGCACTGTTGTCTCACAGCAAGAAGGTCCTTGCAAAAGAGATCTGTGCTCTCACTGGGGTTTGTCTGGTTAAATACAGGTTAATAAATGAATAATTAAAATTAAGAGGGATTTTAAGTGAATGTTTGTGTATTTTCTCACAAAGCTGTGTCTCTAACAGTTGCAGCTTGGTGATATACAGGTTTATGGTGCTGGCTGGTACTTTGTACATAAACAACAGTCCTACAGCTAACAGTGTTTTCTACTAAGATCTCAGCTGATGTAGTAATGTTCTTTGCTTCTGCGTGTGTAAGGCAGAGTTGAGTTGTTTATCCACCACAATGTGGGGCTGCAAAACTCTACGTTTGACTTTTGAATGCTGCTTCGATCTGAATTTGTTTAAAACCATAATAGCTGTCAAATGACAGGGTTTTGTATTGTTTTTATTATAAGTTATGTGTTTCTTCTATGATAAAATGCTAAAATAACCATTAAATGTGCTTCATTCGCATCCAAAAGTTTGACGTATACAGTACTGTATAACATTCACCTTTCTCTAACATATTTTTGACAAAAACCCTGAGGAGTGTGAGTTACATTAACCCTTAAACAATCATTAAATGACAAAACAGACAAATAAAAAAACTGCATATTTTGACAGCCATCAGAGACCATCATAATCAATCCAAATGTAATTCATTCAATAAGATATAACATGGTACCTTTAGAGGTGAAGTTGTTAAAATGACTTGTGCAACTGAATATAATCACACTATTTGATGACAGAACAAAACACACGTCATAATAATTATACTTTTAGGAAACAAATTAAAACTGGGCCTCTAGAGCCATATCACCAAACAACAAAACAAGAACAACTGTTACTTTGTACATAAAACAAAAACAAAGTTATTCTGTAGTTCTCTTATTATTGCCTCCCTCCCACGTTGAGTCCCAGTTCATTGAATTTATTTTTACAGAAGAGCTCTCCTCCGTTTAATACCCTAATCAGCATTCATGCCTTGCTGCGATGATTCGGGACAATGCTTTTTTATTGAGGGAGTGATCTCACCCTCGAGTGCCAGAATCAGCCCTTTTTACAGCCTGTCTCCTCTGAGCCTCATCCATCAGCGGCGTGTCGGGCCAACATGGCCACCAGACACCCGCTAACTCATTTAAGGAGGGGAACATGCGAGGACACATCACTCACGATCACTAACTCACTTACTGACAGGCTGATGTGGTGGAAATTCTCCAGCTTGGTCCAAGTCCCCCGGTGCGAGCCACCAGTTTTAACCATAAATAAATGATGTGATTATTTGGCTTCTGCTGACAGAAAAGGACAAATGAGTTCACTCGGATTTTGATTTGTCGTCCTAGCCATTCATCCATCTTCGTTTATCCACATTTAGCCGGGCCCCTCTTCTTTTCTCACACGTTTCTTTGTTAGCGATCGTCCTACGGTTAATGTTCATTTTGAGTTTTAATATCTCAGCCTATGGGAAAACAAACGTTTTTCAGACATTTTAAATGCAAATGATCAAATGAAATGATTAAAAATGCATTTGTGGGCATCTGCTCTTCAGCCCATTGAGTATCTGTTACTATAACTGAGTAGTAACAGTACATAAGTTACAATACATAGAAATTATATTAAGTACATCTACATTATTTGTGGATAAAAACAAAAAATGATCACATACAAAACCAAATGGTATCTAACATACAATATAGTATATGATGGGAAATATGGATTACCTTTTGTATGATGTGATACAACACAATGTGCACTGAATAAAAATATAATGGCAACACTTTTGTTCGTGTTCCCATTTTTCATGAGCCTAACTCAAAGATCTAAAACTTTTACGATGTACCGACTGTTGCAGCAGTAACTGGTCTCTGACGATCTTGGAGGTGAAGATGCTGGATGTGGAGGTCCTGGGCTGGTCTGCGGTTGTGATGCTGGTTGGACGTACTGCCAAGTTCTCTGAAGCGCCTTTGGAGATGACTTGTGATGAAGAAATGAACATTTCACAGCGACAGCTCTGGTGGACACTCCTGCAGTCAGCATGAAAATTGTACGCTCCATCAAAACTTACATCTGTGGCATCATGCTGTGTGATAAAACTGCACATTTTAGAGTGGCCTTTTATTGTGGTCAGCCTAAGGCACACCTGTGCAATAATCACGCTGTCTAATCAGCATCTTGATATGCCACACCTGTGATGTGGAAGGATTATCTCGACAAATGAGAAATGCTCACTAACACAGATTTAAACAAAATTGTGAACAATATTTGAGAGAAAAAGTCTGGGAGTTCTGGTCATGAAAAGTGTGAGCAAAAATGTGTTTATAATTTTGTTCAGATTTATTTGTCTTTTCTTGTGAAGCATCACTTTAAGTTTAACCAACACTTAGCTGAAGCCAGCTAACAGAAAAGGGCTGTTAATAACATGCAGTGACATCAGTCATAACTGGGTTTTGAACTGGTGCCAGTTGGCCTGGCAGGTAAGATACTGACTACTGAAAACCTCTCTACAGCAACCAGCATTCAGTTATAGCAAATAAGAACTAAAGTGTAATAAGGATCACCGAGGACGACTGGACTGGATGTGGATCTAATGAAACCGTCCAAGAAGAAAATCAGTTTGGCTAAAAATCCTCTCAACATATGTTCAAACTGGGATCTGGAGCGTGACGAGGAATCGCTCCAACATTTCTGACTCCAAACGTCTAAAATCTGCCTCAAAGATTTGTGTTTATCTTGATCTGCTTTGCTCACAGTAATGAGCTGTTTAAGGAAGAAGAAAAATCATTTCCTGGACTTATACGTCTAGTCTAGAGAGTCATCATTTTACACCTAGTTTAAAATCTGTTGCACAACTGAAGGTTTGATTTGATGGTTCTTTAGTTACAGCATCACCCAGTTCACACAGCGGTGATGGAAATGTGTTGTCTTTCTGCAAGATGCACTTCCTAGCTGTCTGGATGCTGAAATAGTTGTGTGTGGTTGATTGCTGTCAGTCTGTCAGCAGATCAGAGCTGCTGTGTGGGACAGATTAAAAAAAAAAACAGCGTATTTTAATTCAACTCCTGTTGGAGACACGTGAACAATTTAACTCCTGATGTTGTTCTTTAAGAATCCACAGGATAAACTGACTCAAAACTTAGTTTACATCATGATCAGGGCTGTAATTGTATAAAATGTCGATGCTGCTCAATGATCCAGGTAGATGAATCCAACAAGGTTGAGTCAGGTCCTCTGGATGGATTCTTCTTCGTTGAAAATTTTCGTTTTTAATCCAAAAGACGTCTTCAGTCTGAGCAGCTGCAACAAACTCGGTCTTATAAATAGCACCTTCTCATAGTGGATCAACCAGTTTGCTGGTGACAGTCAAAACTAGTTCACATGATAAAGGAGGACCAGGCAGTGAGAGCAGCAACAAAGACTTTCACTAGAAAGGATTACTGTCATCCATCAAGCATGTTATTTCATCAACTGAAGTTATTGAAGTTCCATGATTTGGTAGATTATAATATTTTATCAGTTATGTATAGGGCTCAGAATAACACATTACCTTTAAATATCCAATTACATTTTGTTAAAAGAGAGAGTTGTTATAAACTTAAGGGGATAGATATATTTATGAAACCTAAATTTAGAACTAGTTTGAAGGGATAGTTTACGTCAATCCAAGGAATTAAATTATGGAATAATCTGGAGATTAGTGTTAAAAATGCCAGATCAATGCTTATGTGTAAGAGAATGAGCAAGGTTGGTTTGTTAAAAAAAAAAAAATGAAATAGCTTAATGTGTATTTGTACAAATTCTTGCTCGAGAAGGCATTGTTTATTTTGTTTTTGTTATATGAAGGTTATTATTGTTTGTATTAATTTTGGGGGGAAAAAAAGGGACAGATAAGTTTTTCTTCTTTCTGCTGCCTTTCATTTTATTTGTGATTGTATTTCATATTGTACATAGAATTGTTTTGTTTTAAAAAATGAATAAACTTTATAATAATAAAAATGTAATTTAATAAATATTAAAATAAATAGTATTAAATTACTGCATGAGCTGAAATCTCGTAAACTTAATACCTTTGAATGAAATAGTCATTTTGAGAATAAAAAAGTCAATCTGGCAAATAAGAAAAATTACACTTTGAAGTGCTTTTGTACTCTGCAAAGGTCTACCTGTGCTATATATTTTTTAATATCTGACAAACCCTAATTTAAAACACTAAAATCAATAAGCAAAAATAAAATGACATAAAAATCAACAAAACAAAAGTTGTTGGAAATTGCCCTTCTCCTTCAAAAAGCTATTGGTCTTGATGATCCAAATGGTGCAGGTTAGTCTAATTACTGTACAACTTGAATGTCTCATTAGGGAGCACTGTACTGTTTATTCTGACTGAGAGCATGCAAACTGTATACTCCTCGTTGCATCTAAATCTTACATTAAAAAATGTTGGTGGGAGTTGCTTCTTAAATAAAAAATGTCAAACTAACAGTACTTTTATTTGCTTTAATCACTGTAAGTGTATATTAGCTCAGCTTTTATATCTCCTTTTTTAATACCTTTGGATTATTTCACATCTCTCTCTTTTTTTGTCTATCTTTCTATTGCTGTCCAGGGCAACATAGTCAAAAAATACACTGAAGCCAATCCAAAGGCTTATGCTGACAGGATTCGACTGATATTAAAAATGTGTAAAGATGCTGTGCGGGATGCTGTGCGCCTCAACTGCAGGATACTTGGTGTTGGTACGAAAACAAATGAAACTCCACATCTTTAATGAAAACTTGCTGTGAGGATGACACACAGTTTTTACTTTTAAATATTTCAATCTGCTTCTCAGGAATTTCCACGGGTGGGCGTGTAAACCCACAAGAAGGTGTTGTCCTTCACGCCACCAAGCTGATCCAGGAGTGGTCTTCTGTGGACCTGAGGACACCTATCTCAGACGCTCTAGGTCTACCTGTCTGGGTGGACAACGATGGAAACTGCGCTGCGTTGGCTGAACGAAAGTTTGGTCATGGCAGAGGAGTGGAAAACTTTGTCACCGTAATTACAGGAACAGGTAAGGTTATTTTCTATTAAATCAGAATTTTTGTTTTTGTATTTTCTAGTTGTTACAACTAGAAAGCAATATCACAAAAAATAGGTACATTCAAATTTCAGAAAATATTTTGTCATTTTTATTTTTGTTCACGGTAAGTAATCAGTGGACTTTTGCTATTTGTTTGTTGTGATCAGAAATGAAACATTCATTTTTATTCATTCATTCAATCTGTATTTATGCAGGTTAGTCTCATTGAGCCACGAGGACTCATTTACAAGAGAAACTTGTTTTAAACAAAGAACACAGATGACAACAATAGACAGTCGCATAAAAAAACAGCATATAAAATGAAAAGTAAATAGAAGAAATGAAGTATAAAAACAAAACTGCAAAAATGAGAACAGCTACATTATAAAGCGATGTAAAAGACTAAAAACAGGAACGTCTGCGTTGGCTTTTGCCTTGAACTTAGCAGTTGTTTAAAATCCCATAGTGGTTAAAGATGACAACTTCACATCTTTTTGCAAGGTGTTACAGGAGTGGAGTAAGAGAAGGTCCTTTTGCCAAGTTCATTCTGCACTGAGGTAACACTGCATGTAATAATGTCCTGAGAGCGCACGCTGTAGCTGCACTCACGGAGTGACGTATAGGAGGAGCTGTATGAAGGCGATAGACCAAGAAGTGATTGAAAGATGAAAATGTACCGGTTTCTTCATAAAGTTAATGATGGCTAGTTAACCAGTGAATACAGGGTGCAGTGATGGGTACGGTAGTTACAGACAGTTATTAATCTTAGCGCACTGTGATAGACAGCATCCAACATCTGAAGGGTGCTTGTCAGAGTCAAAGAGATTTATCATTCACATCTCATGTGGCACATGTGGTGGAACGAGATTATGTATGCAGGGTCCCAGTTACATCCAACAATGAAATGTAAAAGCAAAACAGTAATAAGATCTAAGATGTGAACTAAGAAAAACATGAGCTAAATAATACACAAAGCACTCATAGCATAAAAACATTACGTCGAACAGCAGCACGAACATGAGTCTATGTGAGCAGATGAGCACACATGAACACAGCAGCATGAAACAAATCAGTAACATGATGTGATTTTTCACAGTAGGGGCATTCATTGTAGGGGCATTGTATTGTAGCACTGTAGGAGCGTTCATGTAAATAATGTTATCGTAGTCAGTGGAGGGAAGGAAAGTCGCAGTTACAAGGCGTTTCCTAGCTTTCAGAGTTAGATGGGATCTATTTCCAAAAAGGAAACCCAGTTTTATTTTCCTTTTCTTTACCAAGTTTTCAACATGAGACTTAAAAGAGAGATGTGAATCGACCAAAATATCCAAGTATGGTATTTATAGAATCAATAAACTCGATAGGAACACCATTTGAATATAAAATAGGTGGAAGAACTGCTGGAACCAACTTCCTATTTGAAAACAACTTCCTTGTGGTTTTAATCAGCTTTTAGCACCAGTTTGAGACGGAATTAATCTGACTGGATGATGGTGAATGCAGACTATAAAAGTTGGAAAACCTTAGCAACTGTTTTTAGCTCGACAATAAACTACTGTGTCGTCGGCATAGAAATGTAAGGATGCATCAGGAGTGATCTGACCTAAATTACTTATGTAGATTGTGAAGAGGGTGGATCCTAAGACTGAGCCTTGTGGTACACCATTGTTGACAAATAACTGGAGAAAGTATCATTATGCTGAACACATTGTCTCCGATCTGAGAGATAGAGAACCAACCAATGGTGTGATCTGAGAAACCAGTTTCTGAGAGCTTATGACAAAAGATGTCATGCTCCACAATGTCAAAAGTTTTAAACAGGTCCAAGTAAAATGCAGCACAGTAGTCCTTAGCATCCAATGATTCAACATCATTAAAAAGCTTCAGAGAAGCAGTCAGTGTGCTGTGTTGTTTCCTGAAACCAGATTGATGGAGATGTAAGGTGTTAAAAGAATCCAAATACTTCTTGATTTGAGAGTTTATCAATTTTTCTAAAACCTTTGCGAGAGTACAGAGTTCAGAGATTGGACGATAGTTGTTCAGTGAGGTGGGGTCTCCTCCCTTCATTAAAGGTAGAACATAGACTGTTTTCTAGGCGTTTGGAATGGTGTTTTGGCTAATGGACAGATTAAAGATGTGAGACACCAATGATATGAGTGGCCAGCCTTAAGAAATAAGGAGGAAGTTCATCAAGGCCTACAGATTTTCTAGAGTCTAGACCTTTTAACAGTTTGTTAATCTCACTAACAGAAAACAGTGAAAAGAAAAGGTGTGATTTACTGAGGATTGACTTGTAGGAGAGCGATGAGTTGTAGATGTTTGGCTTAAAGGAGAAATGGCTGATTTTCCATTAGTACCTGTGGCAAGCAAGAAACTCAAAGCAACAAAAGGTTTGTTGAAACTGTTCATGAGCTTGTGCTTATTTGACACATGAACAAAGTTAAGAAATTGGGGTGGCAGGTCAAATGAACGGGAGCTGCTTGAGAGAGATTTGATGGCTTTCCAAAATCTTTTAGGGTCATTTAGATTTTTGGGGGTCTCGAATAAGAAGTCGTTTGCAGCTTTGATGGAAGCTGTACAATGATTCCGCTGCTGTCGAAAATACGACCAATCAGTGTCTGAGCCAGAATGTTTGACTGTAGCCTAGAGCCGATCCCTCCTGTGCAAGAGATCAGCTAACTCGAAAGTAAACCAGGGGCTGTCTTGTACTTTTATTCTGAACAGGTGGAAAGGGGCATGTTTATTTTAAAAGTAGATGAAACTGTTCTAGAACTAATTCAAAGTGTGAATTTCTCCTAGATTTTCTCTGACATTTGGCATAATTTAGCTCAGCTTTTTTGCATCATCAAAGAAAGCATAATCATTAAAACCTGAGTTTTGTAACTGACTGAAATAAGATACAGATTAATGAAACTATTCAATTGCTCTAAAACTCAAATGAAAGGTATTATTTTCTCTGCAGGTATTGGAGGAGGAATTATCCATCAAAATGAGCTGATCCATGGCAGTACCTTCTGTGCTGCTGAGCTGGGTCACATCAGGGTTTCACTGGAAGGTCCAGAGTGTTCCTGTGGCAGCCATGGGTGCATCGAGGCTTACGCATCCGGCATGGCCCTGCAGAGAGAGGCAAAAAGACTGCATGATGGTGAGCTTGAGCTTGTGTTCCTAAGGCTTCTGAGTAAATTAGTGGCTTATATGCTCCTAAAGCAAAAAGAAGAAGGTCTTTAAAATATTTTTAAAAAATTGTTTGGCTGTTTCTTTATGGCACTTACAGAATAGTTTGCAGCATTATTCAAAAGCATTCCATGAGTAACACAAACTTGGTATTGAGTATTTCATATTTAAAACAATTTGAAGTGCAGTGTTTGTGCACCTTTATTTGTACTTTTCCAAAACTTCAGTAATGTTAAATAAAAAATGTATTTGTATCAGAAAACATCCTAAGCAGAGAAGTATCTTTCTCTCCGTGATTCCTTTTAGTAGACTCTTGTGTTTCCTCTAACTTTCAATTTTAAACACCTTACAGATATCACAAATAGCTACTTTTACTCACATCACTATTAATACTTCAACATCAACTAATCCTACTGCAGCACAAATCAGCTGCTTAGCTACCTCTAGTACATACAGTACATGTACTGGCTCGAAAAAATAGGTTTCCGTGTTGCATTCACAGACTAAAGAGAAAAAATAATAATAATTTGATTGTTGGATTTGCTTTTGGTTACTAGCTGTTTATATGGTGCATTCTTACTTTAATTAATATTTTTAATCTGCTTCTTTTTTCTATTATTTATTTATTTATTTATTTATTTTAACTTGATATGGTGTTCTCTCTAGATGACCTGCTGAAAGTGGAAGGGACGGATATAAAACTCTCTGAGCCAATCACTGCTGCCCACCTCATCCATGCAGCCAGAATGGGAAATTCCAAAGCAGACACTGTTCTTCACAAAGGTTAGTGCACACACAGATGCACAATTAACACATTTAATATTCTGTTTGGGAATTCAAACCGTTTTTCAATAATATGGCAATTTGTAGCATAAATAGTTTCCACCACCGTGGTGTTTTTCTCTCTCAGCCTTAAATTGAATGGATGGATGGGTGGGTGGATGTTACGTCGTTACATCCATATTCTTATTTTATGGAAGAATGTAATTCACAATCCATAATTTAAAATTAAGAGTCTGGAAACTTTTCAAAAAGGACAGCAAAAATGATGCCATCTTCTCCCGTAGTCAGGACACTGAGGCAGCAGGTCCAGGAAAGCAACCCAGGCATCACTCTCCCCAGTAACACTTTCCAGCTCCTCTTGGGGAAGGAACCCTGAGGCGTTCCCAGGCCAGAGAAGATACACAATTCCTCCAGTGGGTTCTGGATCTGCCCCGGATGAGGGTTGGAATGTAGACAAACCAGTAAATCAAGAGCTATGCCTTTCGGCTAAGTTCATTCTTCATCACGACTAACCAAACCAACACCCTTGTTGCTGAGGACGAGTCCCCAATCCTTCGATTCATCTCCTGCTTCATCCTACCTTCACTTGTGAACAAGACACTCAGATTCTTCAACACTTCCTGATGGAAACTGACAGCCAAAACGTAAAAAAGAAAAAAAAAGAAATCATATTTGAAATCAGTTTTGCTTTTAAAAGCTACACTTTTCTCCTTTAAAGTATTTGAAGACTGTAAACAAAGTGATTAGGGATCAAACAAAGACATAGGTATTTCTGCCATTTGTCAGGATTTGGTTATGACACAGATGGAACTGATGTCACACTGAAGCCACATAACAACAAGCTTCATGGATAAATTATAGAAGCTGGTTTTTCAGATAGTTTCTCTGAGATCAGAGGCAATATGTTCAACATAATGGTATTTCTTCCAGCCATCTGACAACAATGGTGTACCACAAGGCTCAGTCTTAGGACCCACCCTCTTCACAATCTACATAAATATAATTCCTGATGCTTCCTTAAATTTCTATGCCGACAACACAGTTGTTTATTGTCAAGCTAGAACAGTTGCTCAAGGTTTTCAGCTCTTACAGTCTGCATTCAACCTCATCTAATCTCATTTGTTCCGTCTCAAACTGGTGCTAAATACTGACAAAACCAAAGGGATGTTATTTTCAAATAGGAAGTCAGTTCCAGCAGCCCTTCCTTCTATATTATCTACAAATGGTGTTCCTATTGAGTTTGTTGATTCTTACAAATACTTTGGTATCTTGGTCAATGCACATCTCTCTTTTAAGCCTCTTGTCAAAAACGTGCTAAAGAAACTGAAAGTAGAATTGGGTTTCTTTTTTAGAAATGGATCCTGTCTAACTCTGAATGCTAGGAAACACCTTGTAACTGCTACTTTTCCTTCCCTCCATTGACTACGGTGACATTATTTACATGAATGCTCCTGCAAGCATCCTGCAGATGTTGGACACTGTGTGTCACGGTGCGCTAAGATTCATAATTGGCTGTAATTACCATACCCATTACTGCACCCTGTATTCACTGGTTAACTGGTCATCATTAACTTCACGTATATTCACACACTGGTGCATTTTCATCTTTAAATCACTTCTTGGTCTGTTGCCTTCATATATCTCCTACATGTCACATTGTCAGTACAGCTACAGTCTCAAGACATTATTACCTGCAGTGTCCTCAGTACGGGCCGAACTTGGCAAAAGGGCCTTCTCCTACTCCACTTCTGTATCCTGGAACACCTTCTGAAGCTCTCGACCTTGACCTCTGTAAGGGATTTTAAACAACTGCTAAGTTCATAGCAAAAACAAACGCATTCATTCCTGTTTTTAGTATTTTACATCACTTTACAATGTAGATGTTTTTGTTTCATTCTTATCACTTCTTTTATTTACTTTTCATTTTATATGTTTTTATATGATTGTCTTTTGTTGTCTGTACCTCATCTGTGTTCTTTGTTTAAAACAATTCTGTTTTGTAAATGAGTCCTTGAGGCTCAATGAGACTAACCTGTATAATTAAAGGTTGAATAAATAAAAATAAAAACGCTGGACCTGAAGTTTGGATCTGAAGACACTGCGTGTCTGAAGCCTGGTCAAAGAAAATAAATCTGTCTTCTCTTTACAGCATCCACAGCACTTGGTGTGGGGATTGTAAACATCCTCCACATAGTCAACCCCTCACTGGTGATTCTGTCAGGAGTTTTGGCCTCTTACTACAAGGATCCGGTAGAGCACATCATCTCAGAGAGGGCGCTCGTCTCCGCCCAGAGCATCAAGGTCGTCACGTCTGTCTTAGAAGAACCAGCTTTACTTGGAGCTGCTAGTATAGTGTTGGACTATGCAACAAGAAGGACATATTAAGGAACCTTTTATTAGTTCTGGAAAAATTAGAACTCTAATTACTTTTTTAAAACTTTGTTTACCATAACAATTCAAAAATACAGTTCTATAATGTACATGGGCTTGTAGTATAGACTGGGATTTTATTTTAAAGTAATAATATTGATAATAATATTTAATATATATTAACAATATTTTTGATTTTAATAATATTAAAATGTAAAGTATTTTTTAATAATTCTTTTGTGCATAACACCATATAAAATTTCAACTAGTCCTGGGTATATTAGAACATTAATTTTAAGACCTGCAAGGATCTTCTAAATGATGTGCTGCTAGACTTTTACTGCAATTGTCCTCAGTTGAATGTTTATGGATAATCCTGACTTAACTTGTTAATTTAGCTATTCAAGTGCAGCTCATTGACATCAGATGATAGATTCAGTCATTTTTTTTAAATATTCCATTTCTTTCTCTTCAAAAACTATTCTGTTGCTTTTGCTTTGTGATCTAATCCATGAGTGCTGTCAAGCTATTCGTGTATCCGATTGAATTTGAGCAGATAGGATTTGCACGTTATAGTAAAGTGCATTTATTCCTTGTGAAGTTATCTCTTCATGGTGGAACTGACCCTGTGAAGTGGTGTCTTCACTGCATATTGTACTTGAAAGTACACATTTTAGAAGTGAGGGTCAAAGATGAGCAGACGACACATCTGAGATGGCAGAAGTGGACTGAGAGCCAAACTGGGGTGTGTGAAACTGGAAGGAATTCTTACTCTGATCCATGTGGATGTGACTGAAGGGGAACAGCAGGGACTTTTAGCAAGAGCCCTTTGTTAATGTTGTGCAACAAATACTTAAAGTGTTGTGGATACTTCTACCCCTGATCCATAAAGTGTGCTCTACACTTGACTTAAAGGTTCCTGTTCTCTATCATAATGTCTGCTTTTGACATTTATGCATTCATGTTGGGGGTTTCTTTCTGTTACAATAGAGCAAATTGTTGATTTGACTCCTTAATATATTTTCATTTGGCATAATATATGTTTCACTTTGACTGGAACTCCTTGGACTGCATTTAGACTTTCCAGAAATGTCTCTCAAACTGAAATCTTTCAGACTGGTTGCCATTGTTTTCACATTAAAGAGCTCTGATTCCTAAAATCCTCCTAATGTTAATTGCCTCAGTTTAAAGACAAAGTCTTTGATTTTAGCCCATATACATTATATTACCCTAACTTGAATGTTTTGGTAAATGGGACCAAATTTCAGTACATTATTTGGGTCTGTTTTCAACAAGTGGACCCTTTTTAAGCTAGAACAAAATAAGTTATGGTTAAATAAACTAGCAAAGTTAAATTAAAATATTTAATTTTTCTCTCAGTACAGACAACTTTGGCAAGTACCGGGTAGTATTGCTTGAATGTTGAAACTTGGATGCATGATGTGATGGACCTTTTTACACAGTGCCTGTCTTGAAATCAATATTTAATTAAATCCCAAAGTTGTTCTTTTTTAATTTTTTTATTTATTTTGAGCAAATGTTACAGGTGACCAAAATGTTGCGAAGACATTCTTCTTTGTTGTAGCACTTGTTTCCGTTTTAACAAATTAATTTGTTGGTGCTCATTATATTTTAATGAATGTGTCATTCTGAAGTTGTTCTGTTCAAATTTTGGGTGAAATGCCAAATGTTACGCTACATTCCCCATACGTTACTGGTTTTATCATTTTAAGGTGTTACAGAAATGATACTGGCAAGTGTTATGTCAACAAGTGTTTGAGAAGGTTCCTGGATGGATGCTTTTTTTATATGTATGCCACTTTACTGTAAACCTTAGATAGTCTTTTGAAGAAAAATGACGAGGTTTGTATGTTCAATACTGTCATTTACAGTATATGCTGTTTAATTTTTTTTTCTATGAAATGCAATCTGTTTATTAATAAACGTTGGGCCAAATGATAAATTAAAACTTTTAAAATTTGACAAGAAACACTTAATTTGATTTGACAATTCCAACGATGTTCACTATACAGTATTTGAATTACGGTTCTATGGCTGCAGTGTAGTTTTAAGTGTACAGGTAGTCCTCGACTTACAGCAACTCGGACTTAAGAACGGGTGTGCGGCGCAGCATTAACATACATTTTACATGTATTTCCTCGACTTACGGCAAAAATCCGGACTTACGAACGGGTTTGCGGCGCAGTATAATGAGTTCCGACTTACGTTAAAATCGAGTTACGAACGGTTTGTAGGTATGGAACCCGTTCGTAAGTCGAGGACTACCTGTATACTGAATCTGTACCCATTAGTGCTGAGTTTTTATTTATTTATTTTTGGCAACACATGTTCCAACAGGAAAGTGAGTTCTGAATGACATGGAGATTGTTCTCATGTTTTAAAGTCAGTCTGTCTGCCCCCACCTACATGTTACAGGTGAGGTGAATGCTCACATATCACCTGAGCCTGTGGAGACTATCAGACATGTTAATTATTAACCAGCAGGTCATACCTGAGAAGAACACAGCTGCTGTTGCAAAGTGCAAAGAAAATATAGCAATGAAGATCAGAGAAACAAAGGCCTGTTATTTCACCAAAACCAGAAATGGTACTGGCAGTTTGATCCAACCACAGCCCTGTGTGTGGCGCAGAGCTGCCATCCAGGGCACCTGAGGGAGCAGATGGTGGGGGTTAAGGGCCTTATTCAAGGGCCCAGAGTGGAGGCAGGTGTGAGTGCTTCACCTTTCCTTTCCCACCCACATTTTGATGTCAGTACTGGGAGTTGAACCAGTGATCTTCCAATAACAGGCCCACGTTCTCTAAGCACCACTCCCACCCAAAGTACTGGCAGTACTAAACAATTTCAGTACAAACAGTCCATTTCAAATAGCGTTCCCTAGTTGTTTAAATTAAATTGTGTAAAATAAATAAATAAAATTTTCACTTTTAGCGAAAATGCTGAAATCTGACTAATGAACTATGTCATAATGGTTAAGCTAAAGTTTAGCTGATTTAAAACTCGGTTTAGCAAAATTCTTTCCAAAAGTTGAAATAAGCAAAACTGCATCTAAAACCTTAAAAGTGTCAAAAACTAACAGCAAAAAAGTGTACAAACTATAGCTAAAAGCAAAACTATAGCTTGATGGTTTAAAAGCTAAATTTAGAAAAACATTAGCCAAAGCTAAACGGTGCACAAAAAGGCACAAATAGAGCAGGTATGCAGCAGATTTGAAAGATACCCTGATGCATGCTCAATAATCTAGGTAGAAAAATCTAAAAAAGCTACCGGTAAGTCTGGTCCTCAGGACATTCAAAAAAAAATATTTATATATATATATTGTTTTGTTTTGATTTTTGAATGTCCACAGGACCAGACTTAGCTTTTTTAGAGATTTGAAAGATGTTTTGAACATACTGAGAGATCAGTGTTTTAATGTAGTGAAAATGGTCTAAATAAAGTTAAACATTTTGAAATATGTAAAAGTTGTAAATATAAAAAAAAAATCATAGTACACTTCCTGATCAACTGAAAGTTTGGCAACTATTGTACAGCGTGTGGAAATAGTTTGCAAAAAGCAGACAAAATATATGAACAGGAAAACGATGTGCTGACTCAGTATTCACAATGTATAATTTAAATAGTGGGTATTTTTAATACAGTATTGGGAAATATTTGTAGCCTTTAGATATAAAATAGAGCAGGTTTTGGCATTGTAATGTGTTCATTTATTTATTTTGAAAACTTGTCTAATTAAAATTAAAAAATTACATTGTATGAACAGGTCGTGTCCATAAAACATTCATTAAGGACTTGAGAGGATCACTTTGCCCTTCAGCTGATCTGTTTACTGTTTGCTAAAACCTGATGCGACATGGTCCTAATGGGAAAACAAAAGGTTAGAAAAAAAAAAAAACTACATAAATGCTAAATTGCACCATAATTTCACAATTTAAACTAACATGGACAGGTTATTCTAAATTTAAAATCTGCTTTAAATCATCAGGTAGTTAAATTTTTGGTGGTATGTTTGCACAATTGTCAAACCAGCAATTTTCTTTTTTTAAGGAACGAGAGGTGACTCAAGTTTGACGCATGTGTTCCAAGGGGCTTATCGGGGCAGAAGCTCAGGACACCCACCCCACAACATATTTTTTAATTCAATTACTATTTTCCAAACTTCCTATGTTACTTATTTCCCTGTCAAATGAACAAGTTTTATTAAAGCCTATGGACAGTTTGGCCCAGTGGGTATGGGTGTCCTCTTATTAGGGAGTACAGTAATCCCCTGCAGTAAGCCAAAGTGCCCATGGGCAAGACATTGTACACCCACTGTCAACTGATATGCTCACACTGAGTGACAACTGGGGCGGATACCTGTACATTGATGTTCAGCATTGCCTCACAGCAAGAAGGTCCTTGGTTCAAGGCCCCCAGTTGGGCCTGGAGTCTTGTGTGGACTTCACATGTCCTCATGTTTTCATGGGTTTTCTCCAGGTAGTCCGTTTCCCCCCCAGTTCAAAATGTTAGGCAGCCTTCAGGTCCAGGCCTCCCTTGAAAAAGAATTATTATCTGAGGGATGTGCCAGATTAAATACAGTAAAGGGTAAATAAATGATGTAAATATCAAAATACTGTGTTTAAAAATACTGTATATAATTAAGCACTTGGTATGAGTGTGGGAATGCATGTGTGAGTAAAAAGCTCTACAGTGCTTGCAGATCCTGAAGAAGTTAAAAAAAAAAAAGTGCTTTATTAAGTTGTGAATCATATGATTGATCGTAGATCTGCATGGTGACATTTTTGGGTTGCCATTTTGTTTTCTTGAGATTTAATTTTACTGTTTTGAAGCCAGTGGTAGCTTTAATAATTAGTTTTTATAAAGTCAGGCAGTTAATTGGTCTACAGTTTTCGTCTCTGATTTTACAAAATTTTAAATTAAAACTATAGGTGCAATCCGCTTTGCTTTGTGCAATCTCAAGATGTTAAGCTTCTTTCTAAAAGAATGTAGCAATGTTGCCTCAGAACGTATTGATATAATGTATCTTTATCTTATTTTTGCTACTTGAAATGGTGTATGTTGTTTGTTTAAACAGAGAAACAGCTCAGATCCACTGATCTCTGTGCAGCAATGAATAATTAAATTGTGACAGAGCAGACTTTCTCAGAATTTGAGATGATTTTGGTTAAAGTTTTCCTGTGCCTCGCACTTAAGACATCATATCTAAGCAGCTGAAGTTAATGTGCACTAATTGAAATTTTGTCTTGAAGATAAAGCCACAATAAGAATATCTAACCCTGGGGCCCAAACCCTCAAGAATGTCCTTCGTGAAACAGTATGAAATTAGAGTGTTCTTTCACTTCCATCAGCTGAAATAAAACAAGGACATGAAAAATTAGTTTAATGTAACAGTCTTGATTGTAAATTATGCCACAAAAACCTGACTGCGGATTTTTTAACAGCTTGGACGCATACAGCAGGTCACAAGATCGACGTGCAAAAATACTAAAATTTGATTGGTCCAACTCTGAGACTTCTGTTCTGTGATTGGTTAACTGTACTATCAATCGTCTGCCTCGTTTTCTGATTGGCTTTTATTCCATTTCCGTTCGGCTGGCTTCAGTTTCCCCCTCCTCCCCTTCGTCCTTCTTCCCGTTTAGCTAATCTCCTACTGTCAGCTGCTACACCAGCTAATTATTCCCCTCCAGAACAACTGTAACCATGGATGACTTTGACATGCTGAACGCTCCTGCCGCTGGAAACGGTGTCGGCTCGGAGGAAGACCCCGCCGCCGCCTTTTTGGCCCAGCAGGAGAGCGAAATCGCCGGGATTGAAAACGACGAGGGCTTCAGCATCCTTGACGGCGGAGAGGTGCCTTCGTCGCTGAGAGATTCTGGTTTGTAACGGTTTCCCTCTTAAGCCGTAGAAAGTTCATATTAGTTCCACGTCGTTTCGCTATTCTAATCATCGTTAATCCTTTTAGGTATACCCCAGGGCTTTATAAAATGCTAAATTACAAGCATTCCGGTTATATATTATACAGTATTCAGTAATTCGACATCATCGAGGCTTACAGCTAACGCTAGCCGCTATCAGATCTGTCAGATGCCTTCCACTTGTTTTTCAACACAACTTGCCAGATATGTCAGAAATTTACACGTAATTGACAGAAGAAAGACGTCGGAGGTCTAATGAGTGTTAACTTTTAAATAATTTGTTCACCAGCGTGTCTTAATGGAGTCGAGCTGTATGATAACATCAACACTACGGTTCTTGGTCATTCATCGCTTCCGGTTAGCTTGACGGCTAATCCGCATGCTAATAGCACAGCTAGTAGGACGTTCAGCCTTTGGCCGTGATTGTCTCATTTCCTTAAGGATTGCTGTGCCTTGAGAAACTTGAAAATGCTCCAGAAAAAAAAGGCTCCAGGAAAAAAAAAGGCTCCAGAAAAAAAAATACTAATGAGGAAGAACTATTCATGCTTAAAGTGTATTTTATCTCATTATGTCGAGTTTTATTCTCGACTTCTAATAGCTGTTTTGCTTATCTTTTTATTTCAGATGGAATCATCAATGGAGAGTTTCATGGGGTAATACTACTTTCTTAGAATATTCTTGAATTTTTTTGGAACTTCTATTTTTGTTTTCAAGTGATTAATTTTGGATTTGATTTACAAGGAACAAAGTTCCCAGTTAACTTTAAACTGGCTAATGCTTCTTACTAATTCAGTCTACCTGTTGAATCTATCTGTTTGGCTTTTTAGGCACTCAAATGCAGCCCCATTGGTTTCTAACAGCTTCACATTTTCTGGTTGTTACTGATGGATTTTAGTTTAGATTTTTTTGTCAAAGCTATATAGTTGTGTTTTCTTGGTATGTTTCGGTTCCAAAAAACTTAAACAAGGACAGCACATTCTACATCATATGTAAATGTTCCATAAATTAGCTTGTCTGCATACACTACATACGTACCCCTCTCGTATTGAGATTGTTTTATTCATTTTTAGTACTGTTGCAGCTTGACTTCAATTTCTAACTGTCTGGGTTGAAATTCTTGCTGTTGATGACTCCTGCTTCCTTTTCCCGTGCTGCCGTTGCAACATTTTTATTCCTTCTGCACCGTCAGGACTTCTAGCAGTGAGAGAAGCTCACTTTTAAGAACAAATGTGCTGCCTGCAAATTGGAAGTACAAAACAGATTAATGATTCTACATGCATTTTTTTTAGTAAAAAGTATAATAGGATAACTGTTGGGATGAGGAATTGAAAGTTTATTTCTCAAATCTTATCATTTGTCAGATGTTCTTTTTCTTTTTTTTTCTTTTTTTGCTAAATAACACAATTGACTTATTTAATTTCTACTTTGCAGGAAAGCAACGGTCCATCAGATGCTTATGCAGCAATTTCTAATGCAGATCGATTGCAAGCTGAACCTGAAAGTCTGCGTAAGTGGAGGGAGGAACAAAGAGAGAGGCTTGAGTTGCTAGGTAAGTATTCAATTCAACCTTTATTTATCCAGGTTAGTCTCATTAAGCCTCAAGGGCTAATTTTACAAGAGAGACCTGTAGTATTAAGTGTAAAATGAACAATAAAGGAACAGATAAGAGGCCACTGCTCTGAGATCCGCACTTCCAAGATTTATGAATGTTGCATATCTTTTTCTTATAGGATGTGACTAATTGACTCAGAAATTTGTTTTCAAACAATACTTATTGTCTGTCAATTGAGATAATAAATACTTTTCAGGAATCTAAAAAAACGAAATTCTAGTGCTGTATCGCTTGAGCACAAAGAAAAACATGGGTTCATTAAACCTTGAGGGCCAAGTGTAGCTTGGTGACAAGTCTCCATCCATTCTGTGAATGAACAGTCTTGAAATTGATTATTTTTCTTATTAATCAACAGTTTAATCCACTTGCAGTTGGATTTGCTTTCTAAAAGACAAAAGAATAATTTTGTTAAAATTGAAGTTGGGGGGTGGGGGTTTCTTGTCAATGTTTTTGTTATAAGTTAGTTTTTGAGCAGTATATTTAACATGCAAAGAGATGTTCTGTGTTCAAGATGAACATGTTCATGTTGTTGCAAACTTGTCATTAAGAAAACCCTGAAACTTCTTTCAAAATGGCCTTCTATCCAGCATGATGGCTTGGTGGCTAAAACTGTTGCCTTACAACAAGAAGGTGCTGGGTTCAATCCCCGGGTTGGACCTGGGCTCTTTCTGTGTGGCATTTGCACGTTTTCCTTGTGTTTGTGTGGGTTTTCCCCGAGCTCTCCAGTTTCCTCCCACAGTCCAGAAACATTCATGATGGGCTGCCTTCAGGGCCAGGCCTCCCTTACAAAAGAGAACTTTGATCTCCAGTGGAATTTAATAAAATATTTGTTAGTCAACCCTTTGAATATACACCAAAGTTACGTACATCTGGTCATACCAGTGAAACTGCAAACATTTCACTGATCATTAAATTGTGATGTGATACAATGCATTTAGGATGTGCCTCATGTTTCAGTTTATTGTGTGACCCTCTGACTGTTAAAAACCAAAATCACCCTGTCTTTGTTATTCAATTGTTTATTATTTCCTCCCTCTGCAGATGCCAACTCTCGCAAACAGGAGTCTGAGTGGAAGGATAAAGCCAAGGTGGAGCTGGAGGAGTGGCATGCCAGGCAGAACGAGCAGCTGGAAAAAACCAAATCCCATAACAGGTAGTGGCTTTGTTGAAGTGATTTTTAAAATGGCATCACTTATAAATATGTTAGTATATCGTGTGTGTTATAGAACTGAACGATGGTTAATAATTTGATTTAAAAAGTCCAATGTTTTTTGAATTATGAATAAGAAATGTCCCCATATAAAACTGATTAGTACTGTGTATTTAACTACAACACCAACAAAAACATTTCTTCATATTGTCCACATTATTGCCAGGATAGTAAATCATAGTAATTAGATTAACTGAGCATTTGGTTTAGAAAATGGAAGATAAAGATTATTCTTCCTGCAGTTCTGGTGAAGCTCTTTAGAGCAGGGCTATTCAACTGGCGGCCCACCGGCCACTTCGACCCGCAGGTGGCTTAAGTCTGTCCTCCCGATAAGTTCATTTATTAAAAATGGATTTAAAAAATCTGTAAGACCTTTTTAAAAAAAATAAAATAAATAAATAAAATAAAAATAAAAATTGAGATGGCAATTATTTCATAGTACCGTAAGTGCACATCTCAGTTTTCAATATTTTCACGAGTTTACAGAACTACGCTTTATGAAGAGCCCCCTCCCTACTGAAAGCATTGATTTACACGATGCAATGCCAGGCCTCACCCTGTGACTTCATCCTTCAGTGAGGATATTCACTGCTAAACCACTCAGTGCTGTACCAAGAACAACCTCTACTCGTGGTGTCAGCGTACAGATAATTAAATAAATTCAAAAATAATTATTACATAAATTAATAAATAATTATTAAATAAATAAATAAATAATAACAGACGTCAGCATGAATACAGAAAGCAAACCTGAACAGGACATTAACAAGAACAACCCATTTCCACACTCATAAACATAGTAAACAGTCAAAGATTCAGTGTTTTCCCTACCATTAACCGAGGAGGGCGCCCCACCCTGTCAACAGGATCGTGCGCTCTTCAACCCACACCCTGACAAGCACCCTGTCAAGATAAGTAATCTAGGGAAAACGCTGGATTGCACATATAATTTCCACAAGGTTACCCAGCATGCTTTGCAATTCAGAGTGTCGGATTCTCACAGAGACAACTTGGTGAGTTTGGGAGAAAACTAAACTTAAATACGCACATCTTTGCTTTGATCTGGGGTCATCAAATATCTGTTTTGGTGTCATCATGTTTAATTATAAGGATTAAATCAGAAGAAACACGAGTCAAAAGGCTGTATGCTCTCATGTTGTGCAGGGAGTTCTAATAAACTGATCATATCAGTGTGTGATGGCCCACGAGCCAGCTTGAACAACCACAAAAAATTTTTACTGGAGGAATATTGATAAGGATGCACAGCGTTTTCGTAGTTAGTTTTAAAACATAGTTAATCACAAATAAGATCAATTTTAAGTGAGTCATTTCATTATAAATGGCACAAAGAACACGGTCAACACACATCACACACTCTTTCAGCCCGGCTGAGTTCTGCTCTACCTCTTTTGGTTCAAAGCTCACACCTGAGTGGGATGTGGACACTTCACCTGTGATTTATGAACCATTTGAGGAAGAACTGGTCTGTGCAGACATTGTAAATCAGAACTGGTTCTTAATGGACCCACCTGGAACAGCAACATGCCGATCAGTCAGGGAAGATCAAAAACGGTAAAATTATTTTTTTTTTTTTTTAGTTTGAAAAGCGGAGATTTTGCAAGTTTGCAATGTCAGAATAATATGTTTGTTAAATAGGATGCATAGGGTGTTCTTTAAAAATATATAATATTTCAAATTATAATATCTACTGGTAGTTTTATTGCAAGGAAATCTTGAAATTCTTTGAATTACATTTTTGGGTTCTGTTTATTGCATTTATGATTCAGTGCAGCAAAAAAGAAAACGCATTTAAAAGATAACAGATATTGTAATACAGGGTGTCCGGCCCCAGAGCTGCTGGCTTTCAGTAACTGTGGCTCCCTGAGCAGTTTAGCTGAATAGCCCTGCTTTAGAAGCCAAAAACCAGGGTCTTTGATTGTAATACTGAAAATGTTCTTGTGTAGTAACCGATACTTGTTTCCATCCTCTCCTCCCTTTACTGCATTTCCTCTTCTCTTTTTCTTGCTGCTCTATCGTTGGGTGGATGTTTGTCCAGAGTACTGGACGAGGACTTCTACAAGCAGCCCTTCTCTGACCTCATTGGTTATGTGTATGTTGCTCCAACTAACATCCTCCTTATTATGCACATTTCATTTATTAATTTTTGCTTTTGTTACTTCCATCTGTGACTATTGACTTTTTTTTTAATTATTTTTTTTAGTTCGCTCCTTTATTTATTTAGTTAGTTATTTATTTATTTTTCCCCATTTTAATAGCCTGGATTAATATTTATTTATTTATTTAATTAATTAATTAACAAGTGTGGTTATAATTTTACCCCATATGTCTGCAAGTCATTTGTGAGTAGGCGCATGTCAAAATATTTAATAATCTCGTGCATGTAGTTACACTAGAGGTAGACCGAATGATGGATTTGGCTGTTGACATACGATGAAATTGGCTCAGATAGTTGCCAGTGGCTGAGCAGTTACTAACCATGTAAACACGTCACAGGAACTCATACCCTTCTTCAGCACTATAAATACATTCTTTAATAGTTTTTCTTTGTAAAATCAAAGTACATCTATTTTTGAAAGGATAGTCCTGTCCGATGATATAACACTAATGCATTTTTAAAACACAAGACTTAGTTTTTTGTTCACATTTAATGACTAAAGGGTGGATGTAATTCATTCACCTCTGAATTTACTACTAATTTAACTATTATTCAAATTATCCAACCATGATTGTTTTATATAATAACTTTGGAAAACTGTCTAAAATATACATTGTTTTATTTTTGTTATCATAAAAATATGAATTGATACAAGTTGTACTCAACTTGAATTCAAGTTTTTAAAGGTTTTATTATACTAGTCAAAATCAACAATATATTCATGGAGCCAATTAATTTTCCTGATTTGTTTATGTTGACCATGAAACATCAACTGTTGGTCTACCTCTAAATTGTACAAACTACTGAGATCCTCACTCATATCTGTGAAAATTTGTCTTTTCCCCCCAAAGAAGTGCCTGTTTTTATCCCTTATACATCATTGATTTAACTATGTTAAGATGGTTCAGGAAATACTTTTAATACTTTTTATATATTTCTAACATGTAGCATTTGCTTGTGTTTGTATAACATTTTAACAAACTGTTTAGTCTTTACAATGTGGTTTGCTTTCTAATGACTTGACAATAAGTTATTCAGGAATAGGACATTTGTACCTTTGTTTGAAGCAGTTGTGTTTAATTGGTGTTTTGATGAAGATCAGCTTAGTTGATGGTAAATCTTTCAAAATGTTAAGTTTTGTTAACCTGAAGATGGTTTTGCTTCTGAATCTGTCCAATATGATTTTCCCCTTATCTTATTCTCAATTATTATCGCGGTACTGCTCAGCCATATTATATTGCTGTTACCATTGGTAAAGGATACACAACTGCTTCAAACAGTACTGTTTTATGCTGTATTAGAATGTTGATGCTCTGTAGGTACTAACATGCTAGTAGACCCATTTCACTGCAGACATTTTGACTTGGAATGGCTGGACATGCACAAGTGTATCAATGAGGGCAAACAAAGTTGGTTTTTTTCTCATGATCTTCATGAAAGGATCAGGGAAAGCGTGGGGAGATGCTGTTACTTTAACTGGCTGCTCAGAAACTAAAAGTAAAGCTATGTCAGCAGCCTTGGCATCCTGAGCTAGTTTCCAGTTAGACTGGACTTGGCTGCTCCTTATCTGCTATGAAATGTGTCTATGGACAGCATCTCAAGACACGAGCAGACTGATTTATGAATTTCAGTGCAGCATTTAAAAAAAATATATATATATTTTTTTCTTCTTGTTGCCGTCTTCAAGCTATGACCTGAAGTGTACACTAGCACTGTTCACAATCAAATGTTGGAGCCACTGAGAAGAGTACCGTATGGTATGCCTAAGTCTGAGGCCACAATTTTCAACAAAAAAGGCTGAACACTTCCTGTAGAATGAAGATAAGTTTCTGCATCAAGTGCAGTTTAAGTTTATTGATGTCATGTTAATGAGTGACCAGGAGATGAAGCAATAGATGGTCTGGTGGATCAGGACTTTGTACTCAATAATGAGGGCCTTGCATTGTTCTTTTGCGGCAAAGAAGCTAAGCCCAATAACAAAGTTCCTCTTATTTTACTGGTTCATCTACAGTTAAACCCTCATCTATAGTCATGAGATTAAGATTGTCAACAAAAGAATAAGGTTGTGGGAAGCTGCCTTATCGATGGGTGATGAGCTCTGAGTACAGGTGCTGCCTTCTGGCTGGCTGCCTCCTTTTGGACGCTCTTTAGGCTCATCCCATTGGGAAGAAACCCTGCAGCAGACCCAAAACTTACAGGAGGGATAGTAATGCCTTGATATTCCCCAGAAGGAGCTCATGTGTCGCTGGGTAGAAGGATGTATTCAAAGGATAAATTATCTGAACAACTTGTCCAGCTTTCCAAAAATCTTTTCATAGTCCCAACAACTTTTTATTTCCTTGGGATTAAAATATGGAATAGTATGCCATGAAGACTGTTGAAACATTCAGTATGACAGATAACTAGAAGGCACAGTTACAGGTGTAGAATGCAGCCCTGCTTGATACACTTGAGCTTGTCTGACTAGTTCAAGTCAAAGCAATTGCTCTGAATTATGTCTATATTCCCAGCTGCCTATTCATTTGCAGTCCTGTGCAGCCTTTGGCTTTTCCCTTCAAACTGTTTGGTGTGATTTAGAGATGTACAGATTTTATTTAATTTATTTATTTATTTACGCCATAGACACTGTTCTGCCTCAGTCCTACTCATACCTCTAAAATCTTTATTTTCTTTTGACTGTGACAAAGACATAAATCTTCTGAAAGTATCATTAATAATTTGTCAGTTTTCACTGTAATCACCTAACGGTAAATGATTCAGGTAAAATTGATAGCTGTAAATGTAGTTTAATTCTTAAATAGAATAGTCCAAAGTTGGTCTCTTGTTAAACCAAAGGCTGCACAGAGATATGTTTCTAGCAAATACAATTTCAGCATGTTGCTTTTGCATGCTGGCTTCAACATCTGCAATGAGCTCATTTTTGTCTTTTTTTTTTTTTTTTCATTCCTCTTCCTTCTCTTTCTATCTCTTTTGAATTCTGACTTGTGAAACTGTTTCTCCCTGTTTTCTTTTCCTATGCACCTTAAAGCACACACATTAACCATCCTTGCTACCGCCTAGACCAGTTAAGTAAAAACATGAAACCCCAGACTTTTTGAATTTTATTTGTTTTTGACGGGGGGTAGATGCAGTTTTGTGAGTGTCATCATATGTTGTACAATTTACTTGCTTGCTCGTTAGATTCACTGCCAAACTAGAAAATGTACATGATCTCCTTAATGTTGTCCCAGTCTTCTGTGTTTTGTAGTTTGTTGTATTAGTGACTGTTCTTTAGCTTTTAATCCCTAGTTTTGTTTTGTTTTTGTACCTTGATTTAGCTGTATTTGTCACTGAAGGTATGACTAAAATGAATAAATTTAAATGATAGTAATGTCATGGTTGCGAGTGGGTGTGATGAAGGCTCTGTGTTTTGGGATAGCACAGATTTTCTTAAAAAAAAAATTTTTTTTTCTTTTGGTAAATTTTTTTTTTTTCCTTTTGGTGTAGTTTTTTTAATGTATGTACTTTTTTCAATGAAAGGTTCAAGTATAAGGTACAAGTATATCATAACTTTCATTAAAAATATGTTTTCTTTTATTTTAGATCTTTTATACCCCCTACACGTTTCATAGTTGAAACAAAAGTAAAGCCATTGTTGCAGCACTTCTGAACAACCTGCTCCACCAACACGGCAAAATGCATGGCTAAAAGTGCTTTCAATTCATTTGGGCTTGGTTAAAAGCAAACAAAACTTTTTTTCTTTTTTTTTAAATACTTTATTCATTTTTAGAACATGTGAATAACTTAAACAGCATTTACTGGTTGAGAAAAGTCCAACAGTTTTGTACAGAACTGTATTTCTAACCAACCAGAAATGCTTATTAAAGCATAAGGTATTTGTTTTATTTAATTCTTATTTTACAAAGTGTTTTGTAGGTACCTCCCTTTGCTGTTGTGACTTCTACAAAAGTTCAATGACTTAAGTGTTGTGTTAGCAGAGATGGAGGGGGTGTACCGTAGATTAAAGTGGTTGAGGGTTTCTCGTTGGTATAAATTGCATGCAGCTGTTTGGTATGGTAGAACTGCTCTGGCCTGAGGTAAGACTCTGTTGAGCTGAAATGTCCAACACAGCCCAAAGCTTTCAAAAATCTGTTTTCTGTCACTTATAAAAAACATTTTAAGCTAACACTGAACAATGACTTGAGTCAGACCTGTACAGATGCATCGTTGACCAGAATCTGTGTTGGTTCTCAGCAGAGGACTTCCTCATCGCTGTCATCATATATTTATGCGAACGCTGCGTTTTCCTCCTCTGACTGGTGTTTTTTTCTTCTCCTTTTGTTACGTATAGGGCAGCTGAGGAAGCCATGATTTCAGATCTGGATGAGAACAACCCTGGCACGGAGTGGGAGCGGGTGGCTCGGCTCTGCGACTTCAACCCCAAGTCTAGCAAGCAAGCCAAAGATGTCTCCCGCATGCGCTCCGTCCTCATCTCTCTAAAGCAATCCCCACTGATCCGTTAAGCACCAGTGTGTTCAGTCATTCCATATCATTCTTTTTCCCAACACACACAAGCCCAACCACTGAAATACCATTTACATTGCAAAGACAGGGTAATCTTTTCTGTGCCCTTCTCTCTGCCTGGAACAGCCCTGTCTTTAACACCTATTGGAAGGAAATACCTGCTGGTCCTGCCCACTTCTGTCATCTTCTGGCAGTGCTGGTGACATCCTTTTATTTACCTGCTCACCATATCTGCCCCATGTTTTTTCTTCTCTGTGTGCACCTCCACAGACCAATCCAGACCTTGTAATGTTTGCAATTTCTTTTAAAAATGGGGCCAATCAAGACCGGTTCGATTCTGTCAGGTCCTGTTTTCTGTGGAATATCAGAACAGTGTAAAAGTGGTGAGTTGGAACACTAAAAGGGAAAATTTGATTGTTTGTTCAGGCCTACAGCTACACTACATCCTGCACCACAAACAAAATCGTTATGCTGTCATAATTCTTAATGTGTCAGTCCTTATGAAGTCCTTATCAACCCTTTAGGGTTGATGCATTCAGCTGTTCTCCTTTTTTCTCCATTTATCACTTCATGTTTACCCCTCCTATAACAATGATCGTGTTTTATTTTTTACTTTTCGAAGGACCAAACTCAAAAGAAAACCCCAGATTCATTGTGTACTTCAAATCGTGTGTGTGTGTGTGTAGTGCCTGTTTGTGGCATATTAACATTTCCAATCTATGCATTTTCTTTCGAATGCTTTTCCCTTGTAAAGTGAGAACTGAACAAAGTCCAGTCATTACAGTTTATGACCAGTTTCTACGTGTTAAACCTCAGCAGTGTGTGTACTTAATGTGTGTACCTATGTACATATACAGAAGGCAATATATACAATATATAAAACATTTATGTCACTGAAATTAGACAGTTGTGGTTTAAACTAGATACTAGCCAGTTATGCTTGACCGTGTTTATTCATTGTCCATTTGATTTCAATATCAGTAAAAAGTAAATGAGATTTATTTGTGTTGTCATTCTTCAGTGGGTGGTTTTAATGTAACTTTATTGAAGGTGGGGCTTTCATGAAACTGAATGCCTTTTTATTGTCACTATACTCTTGTACAATGAGATTAAAAGCAACTCTCAAGGTGCAAACATATACAAGTGCTGGCCATAAAATTAGAATATCATGAAAAAGTTGAATTTATTTCAGTAATTCCTTTTAAAAAGTGAAACTTATATATTCATTACACACAGATACGGTATATTTCAAACATTTATTTATTTTAACGTTGATTATAACTGACAACTAATGAAAACCCCAAATTCATTATCTCAGTAAATTAGAATATTGGGAACCTAGTGCCACAATTTAATTGGCTAATTAACTCACAGCACCTGCAAAGGCCTTTAAATGGTTTCTGTCTCGTTCTGTAGGCTACACAGTCATGGGAAAGACTGCTGACTTGACAGTTGTCCAAAACGCGACCATTGACACCTTGCGCAAGGAGGGCAACACACAAAAGGTCATTGCTAAAAGAGACTGGCTGTTCACAGAGCGCGCTGTCCAAGCACATTAATAGAGAGGTGAAGGGAAGGGAAAGATGTGGTTACTTTTTTTAAAGTGTACAAGCAACAGGGATAGCCGCACCCTGGAGAGGATGGTGAAACAAAACCCGTTCCAAAATGTGGGGAAGATTCATAAAGAGTGGACTGCAGCTGGAGTCAGTGCTTCAAGAACCACCACGCACAGATGTATGCAAGACATGGGTTTCAGCTATACTGTATGTGGTGTGTGTGTGGTGGGGGGAGGGGGGTGGTGGCGGATACCTGGCAACATTTTTTTTTTTTTTTAAATATCTTCTTGGTTTATTAATCTAAATTTAGTCTTCTCCAAACAGGTGGTGTAACGTATCATTAAACAACCCTTTCTGGTTGAGGAATTATTTGGGAGATTGTAGAACCTAAGAAACTTTCCAGCCAGTCACCAAAAGCTAACCTCTCACAAACTTCAGTGACCCCAAGCTGCAGTCCTGCACCTCTACGTCGACAGTCAAACATTAAAACTGAAATTGTAGAAACGTAACATTTGAAGGTTCAAAATGTTGAGTTGTGATGTGCATGAGATTTCTTAAGAAATTTTTTTTGTTTGTTTCAACATGTTTGGTCACCAAATAAAATGTGGTAAGTCTATGTGCTTTTAATGTTCTTTAATAAAATTAAAATTTCACCTGGTGATAAAAATCACATTGATCCCTACCACACCTACAAATAGGATATTAGCAGACTTGTAATTTAATTTGTGCCTTCCAAGTTGTCTACAGTAGGAGTTCTCAGACTTTTTGAGTTCAGGGACTCCTAATGGGAGAAAATGTTTCAGGGGACCCCTCATAACCCTCATGTTTATTAAATAATTTTATTCACTTTGTCTCTAATGCAATAGAAATATTTATGTAACATAAATACATATGATCTGTTCTTTTCTACTGTTTATACAATTTTTATATTTTTAAACATGAAGTATTTTTCATTCAAGTGACACAAGAAATTTTCAATTTGAACTTCCAAAAATTACAGTTGTGGGAAAATTAATATTAAAAGCCACTTTAAACGTTACCTATTCACATAATGAACATAAATGTGTTGTTACGTCAAGTTATTACAGAAAATTATTTTCATAACACTGAACAGAATCATAGCAGTAGTCAGACCTGATGCTGGAATGCAAATAGAAGGTGGGCCATGGGGTGTCTGGGGGTCCTCCCCAGAAAACTTTGAAAAAAGTAGGTGTGATTTCCTGCATTTTGGTGTCTATTAACAGGTTGTTAATATCTAAGTGCATGTAAAAAAAAATAATAAAAAATTATATAAATACAGGCAGTCCTCGAGTTACGAACGAGATCTACCTAAGGACCGTTCGTAACCCGATTTTGCCGTAAGTCGGGACCCGTAGCACGTGGCGTTCGTAAGTCCGGATTTT
>JARVGS010000548.1:16544079-16555753 GCA_031762315.1 Hypsolebias antenori | reverse complement strand
CTTGAAACAATGCTTTTCAATGGGAGGCGTTCGTAACGGCGAAATGACGTAACTCGAGACCGTCGTAAACCGAGGACAACCTGTACTTGACATTGTTTAAAGTGTGGGAATTATGGAAGTTAAACAACTTTTCCATGATTTCTAATTTTTTTGGAAAGGGTCTGTATGTAGGCTCTCGCACTGGTTCATTTTCACCTTTAAATCACTCCTTGGTCAGTTGCCTTCATACATCTCCTACATGTCACATCGTCAGTGCAGTTACAGCGTGCGTTATCAAGCCATCATTACCTGCAGTGTTCCCTCAGTATTGACTGAACTTGACAAAAAGGCATTTTCTTTCTCTGCTCCTGTAACTTGGAACACCTTGAAAAAAAAAAAAAACCTAAAGCTGTCAACTTTGATTTCTCTAAGGGAAATTAAACAGCTGTTATGTTCAGTGGGGAAGAAAAAAAAAATCAATCGACATGTTCCAATTTTTAGTATTTTACCCTGTTTTATATTGTAGCTTGATTTTATTGTTTTATATCACTACTTTTATTTATTTTTATTTTATATGCATTTTATGGTTGTTTATTGTGTGTACCTTATCTGTGGTTTGTCTAAAGCACTTGTAAATGAGTCTTTGTGACTCACCTGTATAAATAAAGGTTGAACGAATAAGCAAAGAGACAGGGTAAAAGCTAAAAGCATCATTATAAAACAAATATAAAGCATGCTGGGGCACTGTTTTGAAGGAATTCAATAGATCAGTGTATTTCTATGGGGAATTTATTTTTAAATAGTTAAATATTTAGAAAAGTACAAAAATCAAATCTGCATTAGCTCAACATTTTGATAAGAGGAGTGGCTAAAGTAGCAGAAAGTATTCAGGGTTGGATAGAAAAATGTACAGGAAAGTAAAAACAAGAAAATAAATAGTGTGAATGCGGACTCAAAATGCATAGAATGAGACAAATAACTTTAAATTGCCTTTTTTTTAAAAATTGATTTGGGGTATTGATGCATTTCTATCAGTGTAAACGTTCTGGAGATGATTCCACATGAGGCATTTGCATTTGGAAACTTGCTGGGGGAAAAATACAAATCAAACCACTCATTTAAAAACAGTTTGAAAGTAAATAAGTACATGGTTAGCAAAACTACAAAACTTTGAAAATGAGGGAAAAGTCTCAAAATTAATTGACAATGTAGACCATGTTCATTAACAGATGCATCTTAAAGTTTACATGTTAATGTTTTACTTGTTGTACAAGCTGACAGTTGAGATTACTGTAAATCCCAGCCGTTTCCAGCGTGTATAAAACATCGCAGTGTAAGTGATTCGCCCCTGACATGTCTACAGAGACTATTTTAAACATCTCGTACGGCGGGATCAGTACTTCATCCTCATCCGAGTCAAACTCAGAGTAAGACTTCAGATAAGCCCCATAACATGTGTGTATTTCAAAGCAAGTCTTCTGTCCAAACTGTCTCAGCTCTTTGTTTAGAGAACTCGAAGCGAAGGAGCCGAAGCGCATGGTTTGACCAGGTTTACCGATGAACAACAGCCTGCTTCGTCTAAAGGTTGTGTAGCAGCTCCTTTGGTTGACTTTCAGGATCCTGATGGCGTCAGAGAGCAGGAAGTGCAGTGCATGAAATTCAAAAGACGTCCTGTAAGAGTCCTTCCCTGTGCGAACGGCTCGGTTTAGATCGGCGTAGGACCATGCTGTGTAGGCACACAGAGCCTTGAAGTGATTCAAGGACAGCTCATCGTAAAAATCCTTATTACGCATGGCTCTGTGGGCACAAAGACTGGTTTGTGTGGTGTGCAGACCTTCCCTGGTGCTCCTTTGTATGAGACGCTTCACCTTGATGAGCATCTTCTCAGAGCAGCCATAATACATATCGTCAACAGAGTCAGGAGATAAACTCAGAGGTACAGTGAGCTGCAAAGATGAGGGAAGCTGAACGGAGGAATTCAATGAAGGACCGCTGGGTTTCTGTACAGCTGGCTGGACCAAGACATTCTGGGACTTTACAAGATCTCCAGAGGCTAAATGTTTAGCTCCATGTAGCAAGAACATCTTGATGTCCATTTGTTGAACATGAGAAGCATTGCTGGGGACAGTCTTCTGCTCAGGCAACTGTAGAAGTACAATAATATAAAATGTTAACAGAGCAGGATCAAGAGTCTACAAGTGAGGGAATGCAGTTTATTTGGTATTTTCAGCAAACTGTGGGATCTGTATTCTGTTCAAGTTTGTCACCCAGCGTCTGAAACTTACAAAAACTATTTTTGAACATCTATAACGAAGCATGTGGACACAGTCTGATTCAAGATGGCTACCAAAGCCAACTGCCTTCAAAACAAAGACTAAAAGTCAACTTTTACAGACACTGATCTAAACTTTGGTGTGGTAGTAGCTGAGCCTGATCTACAAACTATACTTGAAGCACTAACATATGGTTAACAATGAAGTTTCAATCAAATATTTTGTGCTGTTTGGAGTGATGTTGCTACTGGATGATTTTATTGAAACGTTCTTTTGATGTACCTCTATAATTGATTAATTTATGGAGCTTACGCAATACAAGATGGCTGCCACAGCCAAATGATCTTAGAAAACAAAACCGGCTAAAATTCTGATATTACGGTGCTGCGCTAATAGCCGAATGGGACACATACTTTTATTGTGATCTTGTGCACAAGATTGCTCAAAATGCCTTTACTTTTATTTTATTAAGTTCGTCTTTTCATCTAAAGATGAGTTTAGTTTTAAAATTCTGGCATTCATCCCTTCATGGAATATTAGCTCTTTATTTAGAATATAGAAAGCAAACATATATTGGAAAATGAGCTCTAAAGCTGAGAAGTGAGCTGTACAATATAAATTAATACAATAGTTAATTTAAACAATAGATTATTGCAGTAGTGGTGTCATGTGTAGCATAATGGGAACCACCAAAAAGAAGTCATTAAAAGTTAAATCATAAAGTCTGGACACTTGCTGTGTTCTAAAACTATTCCACAAAGCATTCTTAGCAAAATTTAAAATATTTCCTAGTTGTGATTTATTTTGGAACAATATTTGGAATATTGTCAGGCAGAGGATCTTTTAGACCCAGGTGCCATTATTAGTCATGTTTTCACCTGAGACGTGCTCATGACCAAAAACACAAACATTGATGTGAAATGCCACCTAGAATGAATAAAAACTTGCAAAATCATAACTTGAACCTAAAATATAGAGAATAATGGTGATTTCTAATTGATGCACAATGAAAACCTGATAATCTCATGAAAATGTGAACTCGGCTAAAACCAAGAAACTGTCAAACAGTACTATAATTAAAAATAAGATGTCATTTTAATTTTAAATCAATAAAGCATGTTAAAATGTATTCTTAAAGCAACAGTACAACATTTATAATTTTTCATGGTTTGATATTAAACAAAATGATACAGGAGGATGCCATAACCATGAAAAATGTTTTTGCCTCACTCACTGAAACTTTTTTTTAAATCAGTTGATAACTATAACCCTATTTTAGTCTTATTACCATTATTGGGAGTTGATTACCAATAATATGGGGTTTTTATTTTGTCACGAGTTAAAAAAAAAATCTGTTGCCCCATTTTAATTTTAAAAACACCTTTGAGTTGTATAAAATTCAAACATTTTTTATACATCTCATACATTAAAGTGCTAATTAAAGTGTATTCTTACTGTTTTTGCAGTCAGAGGCCTCATCTTCACACAAAGGCAGCAGAGGAGAAACGTCAGCTTCATGTCTGAGGGGGGCTAACGGTGGGAAAGCAAGTTTTAGTTCAACACAGGAGCATTCTTTTATCAGAAGTGTAATTTCAACCAATCACAACCACAAACATTTTCTATCAAATCTGAGCTACAGATTTGAAAACAAAGCTTTGCTCTTAAAAATAAAAATATTTGCCTTACCAGGAGCTGATCTGCTGATGCTTTGGCTGTAAGTGAAGGTGAGTGTGATCCAGATGTTGCAGTCAGCTGCTCTTATATCCAAGCTGCTGAGGGGACTGGACACAGACCCCACCACCATCACACCACTTCATAATTACCACTAATTTCCCTAAAATGTATTTTTAGGCAGACAGAAATATGGAAGTTAAGTTCTTGTCAAGCATCTGCCCAAATTATAAAAACACCCTTTTTAGTCATTGTTTCTTTTTTTAGTTTCGTTTTGCGAAAACAGAGTATTTTAGTTATCTTCAGAAGAAAAAAAAAAAGCTGAAATGGCAAAAATATATTCAGATTTAATTTTTTTTAGACTAAGTAAAAAGTTACACACTGTTGCCGTCCTAAAATAAATTTAAAAAGGGTAATCTCTTTATGCACATTTAACTTGTAATCTTTTCGATTTTGCATAATTTCTAAACTGAAACACAGAGAATACCATTCTAGTGTAATACGAGTTATTTTCAGTTCATTTGAATGGAAAGTCCCTTAATTTCCCTTCTCGTGGAAACTTTTAGATTCAATAATAATTGATGTCTTTAAAACAAATTGTCGTAGTGTCAATCTAAATGTTCAACACACAACTTATTAAGGTCTTGTTTTAGTTGCTAAAAAGTGAAATTTGTTAATTTCAGAAGAAAATTGCCATTTTAAACTGTACTAGTTAATTTTTATACAAATTTAAACATCGAAAACATCCTGTTGGTCCTTTTGTAGACCCCTATAGGGAGCCCCATTTTTATTGTTCTACTCAGACCAAAATATTCAGGCTTTTTGTAGATGGCAACAGTATTTTTTTTATATGAAACTATTTTACCAGTTTTCTTTTTTTTTCCTCCATTTGTTCAACCTTAATTTATACAGTTTGGTGTCATTGAGCCACGAGGACTCCTTTTCAAGAGTTTTTGGCCAGGACACTCCTGTAAATGAGTTTATGTAGTTTTTTTCTGGTAAAATAAACAGTTTTAACAACTGCCTCCAACTCATCTTAACTGGGAGGATCAAAGTTTTATTTTATTTTATTTAATTTTACTAGCTTTTTTTTTTTTATTTATTTCCCTCGCTATTTTGTTAAGCAGAAACTCGGCAATCTAAAAAAAAAAAAAAAAACACATTTGAGCACTGACATAAGATAAAATTAAAATTTGCCCCGAATAAACATTTATGACACATGGAAAAACACTGTCCTTATGAGGACACAGGTCCAAGAAGTTTAAATTGAAATAAATGTAAAAAAAAAAAAAAAAAAAAAATTCACCCTTTTGACAGTCAAATATTAGCAGGACTTTTAATTTATGCTAATACTTCAAACAGCAACTAACTGCATGTTACTGATAAACCACAACTAATGAAGGAGCAAAATCCTGGATATGTTAAATAGAACCACAAAAGTATGATAATTGTAGTTCTCATTAACTTTAGTTTCAGTTTAGGGAAGCCTGCGGAACTACATTAAATCGATGCTGCTCCAAACAGCTTGACTGTTAAAGAAAAATGCACTTAAAAAATTCTGAATAGCATCTGTAGCCACAACTACAGGTGCTGGTCATAAAATTAGAATACTGTATCATGAAAGAATTGATTTATTTCATCAATTCCATTCACAAAGTGAAACTTGTATAAATCTTCATTCATTACACACAGATTGATATTTCAAATGTTTATTATTTTTATGTTGATTATAACTGACAACAAAAACCCAAAATTCAGTATCTCAGAAAATTAGAATATTACTTAAGACCAAAATAAATAAAAGGGATTTTTTTAGAAATGTTGGCCAACTGAAAAGTATCAATGAAAAGTATGAACATGTACAGCATCAATACTTAAGAGGTTCCTTTAGCCTGGATGACTGCAGCAATGCAGCGTGGAGTCCATCAGTCTGTGGCACTGCTCAGGTGGTATGAGAGCTCAGGTTGCACTGATAGTGGCCTTCAGCTCATCTGATTTGTGGTATCATTCTTCTTCTTCACAATACCAGTGTTTTTTTTTTTTTTTAATGGGGTTAAGGTCAGGTGAGTTTGCTGGCCAATTAAGAACAGTGATACCATGAACCTTAAACCAGGTACTTGTAGCTTTGGCACTGGGTGCAGGTGTCAAGTCCTGGCTGTTGGAAAATGAAATCTGCATCTCCGTAAAGTTGGTCAGCAGTAGTTTGTATAAAAATTAACTAGTACAGTTTAAAATGGCAATTTTCTTCTGAAATTAACAAATTTCACTTTTTAGCAACTAAAACAAGACCTTAATAAGTTGTGTGTTGAACATTTAGATTGACACTACGACAATTTGTTTTAAAGACATCAATTATTATTGAATGCTCTAAAAAGTGCTCTAAAACTTTTAGGTAGACAGCTGCGTTGACCTTGAACCTCAGAAAACACAGTGGACCAACACCAGCAAATGACATGGCCCCACAAACTGACTGTGGAAGAATTGAAAGATCAGCTCTGCGAGGTGCTGGCTGACATTTTAACACTTCACTTACCCTGGAGACAGTTCCCATCTGCCTGAAGACTGCCATCATCCCAGTCCCAAAGAGCTCTACAATGATTCGTGTGACTATCGGCCAGTGGCCCTCACCCCGATAGTCTCTAAACGCTTCGAAAAACTGGTCATGACCCAAATCAAAACCACGATCAACAAGGACCCTCAGTATACATACCGCAAGAACCGAACAGGATGCCATCTCCTCTGGTGCACACAGTGCTCAACCACCTGGAGCAGAAAGACTTGCATCCATCTGCTCTTTGTCCATCAGGGTTTGGGGATCATGGTGTTGGTCGGACGTGAAGTCCACACACTGTTCACATTGGGACTAAGCACCTCCATTTGAGACTGGGTACTAGACTTAACACACTGGCTCTCAAGGATGTGTGTTGAGCCCTCTCCGGTTTACTGCTCACGTATGATTGTGCAGCTACCCATCCAGGCTGTCATATTGTAAAGTTTGCCAAAACAGCAGAAGTGGGATGCATCACAAACAATGAGTCCAGCTACAGGCAGGGAGTGAACACCTGGTGCAAGGAAAATAACCTTCACATCAATGTGAAGACCAAAAGGAGATGATTGTGAACTTCAGAACAAACACACCTATATGCCCCTGAACATAAGAGGATCTGCAGTGGAAGTGGTCTCCAGCTACAAGTACTTTGGTGTACACATGAACGATAACCTCAGCTGGTGGGTCACCACCACCAGCCTGATCAAGAAAGCTCAGAGACTAACAGACGGCTTGAGACAAGCTGATCTGGGAAGCCGTCTTCACCTCCTTCTACAGGTGTGCAGTGGAGAGCATTCGTGTGGCATGGAGGCTGCACAACTGCAGAAAGAAAAACTTTGTAGAGTAGTGAAGGTTGCACAGACGAATGATGGAGTCAGCCTCTCCACCATCAAGCATTTACGCCTGCAGATGCAGGAAGAGGACTCCACTCACCCAGCACACATTTTGCTCCACTCCCCTCAGGAAGGATGTTGAGCAGAAAGTGTAGAACCACTAGGCTGAGGAACAGCTTCTACCCTGAGGCTGTTAAGACTCATGAATCTCCAACTAGAATCACTGGAGGAAGGAAGAGGAAAATAAATCACGTTGCTGATCTGATTCATGTTGCTGTGTTAATTTGTGCTCATCTGCTCAGACTCATGTTCGTGCCGCTGTTTGACGTAATGTTTATATGCCATTAGTGTGTAGTGTATTTTTAGTTGATGTTTTTCTTAGTTCATATTTTGGATATTACCATTTGTTTGTTTTAAATGCATGAATGTTTCTGGGGTGGCACGGTGGGCATGCACGTAGTGGCCAAACAGCACAAGTATTGCGGCAAGAGTTTTTCCACATTAAGCATTTTGGCCCAAACGTCTTGATTTCCTCAGGTAAGACATGACTTACAAATAAAGTTTATAACGATTTATTTATATTCATATTAGTTAAGTGTATAAAAAGTACATTTTCAGTATACAGCAGTCACTAATAAAATTCACTAGTATCAAGTACCACATGAACTTAAAAAAAAAAAAAAAGAAAATTACCAAGTTTAAAATTGGAATGTACAGGTCTGAAGCAGAAATGAGTTTTGGCTAGAGTTGACCTGGACTCCATCACAGTCACCCTAGGAGAAAAAATAAATTTAAAAATATCTGTAGATTTCATGAATGCAAACACGATACTTTTGAGTAATCAAAACGATGAAACAGATTGTAAGTGTAAATAGACTCACGAGACTGAAGTGCTCCTCCATCAGGTTTAGTGCAGTCTGGTACACAGCATTATTTTCATGGTTCTGCAGCATCTCGATCCGTTCCAGTCCTCCCAGCTCTTCAATCAACGCACTCAGTTTCTCTGACTCAGACTCACCAAGTGTCTTTGCAGCCTTCAGGAAACACTTTGTAATTTAGCTATATGCATTAATTTTCACAATTTTGTTTTGATATTGGGCAAATACTTTCACAACTGAAGTTTCCCTCACCTTGAACATATTGTTTATAGCTTCCAGAATTATTAGAATGACTTTGGCATCTTTGACTTGCAGCAGGTTTATTATAGCTTCCAGGGCTCCACTCTGCACCAACTGGACCAGCTGCTCTGCAGTCCCCCCACTGGTGATGTTTGTCACTGCCCACACGGCTTCCCTCTGAGTCTTGAAGTCTCCCTGCAATTTAAAAAAAAAAAAGTTTATAAACTACTCAGCTTTGATTGGCGTCAAGGTTTTGTTGCTCCTGAAACGGTTTGGCAAAACTCTTTACATTTCTCAGCACTTCCACAAGAGGAGGAAGCAAACCACAGGTGATGAGCTGCTGGATCTGTTTACAGTGTCCTGCAGCGATGTTTGACAGAGCCCATGCTGCTTCCTTCTGCACGTTGGGTTTATTGTGCCTCAGCAACTGTGGCAAGACGTTGAGAACTCCTGCATTGATTGCTATCTGAGTGTGCAGATCTGAACCACTCACGACGTTTCCAATGGCACGGAGGGCTGGGATCTGAAAGTCAGATTAGCACAGAACACTTCAAGAGGAATCTAAAAAAAAAAGGTGGACAAAAATACACAATTTTCACATACTGGCCGATTGAAAAATGGTCACAAGGCTTGGACACAGTTCCATGAAACTGCAAATTTGAGTCAACTAGCTTCAAACATTTGCATCAGTGATAAACCTCCAGTTCTTGTGACTGCAAGTATGTGAAGTTATTGTACAATTATCGTACCAGAACACACAACTCTTTGTGGCTCATGAGCTCCACCAGTCGAGGAACAATGCCAGTTTTTACGACGACTTCAATGCGATCGTTGCTGCTACCCGTCAGGTAAGAGAACGCCCAGCATGCATCACACAAGACGTCCTTGTCACTGAGATGGATGAGCTGGATCAAAGGAGGAAGCAGCTGAAAGAGTTGACAGGTGCAGCATTTTGTTAGTACACCAACATTTCAGGTTGAAAATTGAAACCCCTCACTTCATAAATACACAAACACACCTGGCGGACTGCAGACAAAGGTGGATATGGGTCTTTGTATCGACAGAGGTTAGACAACGTCCATGTCAGGTTGCGCAAGTACCCAACCTGCAATTAGAGGGAATCAGTTTCAACAAATTCAACACTTTTGCTGGGGTGTCAAACTCCAGACCTCGAGGGCCGGAGTCCTGCAACTTGTAGATGTGTCTGATGCCACACAGCTGCATCATGTGACTGAATTAGCTTCTCAGTGCAGTCTAGTTCTCCAAAGTCCTGCTAATGACCTCATTTGATTCAGCTGTGTGGCATCACAGACTCATCTAAAAAATTGCAGGGCACTGGCCATCGAGGCCTGGAGTGACCTGTGCTAGAGAATCCCACAGGTTTCCGTTTGTCTTTGAGCTTTTTATTGTCACTTCCTCTTCTGTGCACATGTCCACTCCAGTGGTCTCAAAATGTGCTTTGAGACCAAAAAAGTGGCCCCCAATGAATGACGGAGGGAATGTCAAAACTGTTACACCACTGACGGGAAATGAAGGCTAGTTCTAACGGACTCCAAAATTACCCTTATGAAATACCACAGTAAAATAAATGCTTTCTCATCTTTTTTAGCCAGAGTCATTTCTGCTCAGATCAAGTTTCTAAAAGCCATAAACTGAAACTCCCAGGAACTACATACATTTTTATTTATAGATTGTGGCATTCTCATACCATAAGGTTTCATAACTCAGTCATATTTTGACAGTTTCAGTTCATGTTTTAATACAGTAATTTTATTAAAGCAGTCATTACTAAACACTGCATGTTGGTATTTATTCACAACACTGTTTTTTATCCAGTTTGGCAAGAAGTTCATTAGAAAAGTAAAGCATTTTATGCATTAACACAGTTTAAGATCCTACATACATTTTGTAATAAACACTGAAGGTTACATTATCTTTAATAGAAAACAGTTTAATTTATTAAGATGAAGTTGTTCAGGCTACTTTTAATATTGACCGACATTTACATGCATGTTGCACTTTTATTTTGATCTGCACTTTAAAATTGATTCATTGCATAGTACACAATATTCTGATTCTATATGCAATATTCTGGTTTCTTTATCCTATAAACCAGGAGTTTCCAGTCCTGGTGCTTGAGGGCCACAATCCTGCATGCTTTACTCATTTCCCTGCTCCAATACCAGATTCAGTGGTTAAATTACGTGATTCGCAGAAGCCTGATATCACCCAAATTTAAAATCAGGTTTGTTTGAGCAAAGAAAACATGCAGGACAGTGGCCCTCAGGATTGGACACCCCTGCTTTACACCCAAGGAGACGTTTTATTTTCACATGGAAAGACATCCTGGGTAATGTTCCATTTATGCAAATTATTACCTTCAAATATTTGTTAAATTCTCATCCAAGTTGTTTTTACTTGGGAGTTCATGTTTTGTTTTCTCACCCCTGAACATTTAATTTTGCACCTTTGACATGAAAGAATCAATAAGCCACATTATAGCTCAATGCTTTGGCAGTTAGGGAGAAGTTCTTACGCCTCCCATCATGCAAGAGTAAATAAGATCACATTTGTGCAGTGAATTGTGACTTTGTGTATTGATAATGTTGAGCCTTAGATTGTAACTTTGTGCTGTTGCCTAGTTCCATTTGTAGACTTCCTGGTTTAAATAGTTAAATGTGCTCTTGGAACTTGTTAACTTGAGTGCACATCTTTGAGCAGTTTTAAAGCAGAGTGCCAACTTACTGGAGTGTCTGGAGAAATGTGAACCAACAGTGCTGGGATGATGTTGCATTCAATGAGAATGTCACGATAAGTTGGACCGTCGCCTGGAAAATAAGTTGTTCATGACAGGAGAATGTAGTCATGCATCTTTTTAGACATCCCATGCCCATGAAAATATATACCAAATGCTATCAAAATATCCAAAAAAGTTCAAATTTACATTCAATCATAGCACAGACCGATTTCAAATCTGCAAAGGCCTTTAAAACAAACAGTCTCAGTCTAATGTAGGCTACACAATCATGGGGAAGACTGCTGACCTCGCCCTCCTTGTGCCCTCCTTGTGCAAGGTGTCAATGGTCATCTTTTGGACAAGACAAAGGATCATTGCTTAAGAGGCTGGCTGTTCACAGAGCTCTGTGTCCAAGCAAAATAAAGAGGCGAAGGGAAGGAAAAGATGTGGTAGAAAAAAAAAAAAAAAAAAAAAAAATATGCACTGCAAAGAGGAAGATGTGATATGCCAGACAA
>JARVGS010000548.1:16386337-16399883 GCA_031762315.1 Hypsolebias antenori | reverse complement strand
AGGGAACGGGACAGATGACAGAACAAAAAGTTCTTTTACAAGCTTGTGATTTAGAGATTAATTAAACTCTACATCATCATTCCGTTTCTACTTGTAAAAAAAAAAAAAAAATCAAATGCAGTTGCATACTTTTGAAAGAGAGCTGCCTTGCTTTTTATTTAAGGAGCCACAGATATTTTTCATTTGAATTATGGATTTTATCTTAGAGTACATATCTGGATAAATCTCCTTAGGCCTGTTCATGCAGGACTGTGCAAAAGTCTTCAGCAACCACTGAATTATTTATATGTAGCCCATCAAAGTTAAATCAGGTCCTCTGGATGGTTTCTTTTTTGTTGAAACATGTTGTCCTTCATCCAAAGGACTTCATCAGCCCAAGGAGTCACAACAAACTCAGTCCCATAAGTGGCTTACTCACATAGTGGTCCAACAAATGTTATGGTGATAAGATGGTGTCTGGAGTCCCTCCTCTCCCCCGTTGACTCCTCTGAGGCAGCCATAGCTTGTTGTGGCTCCTCGGACTGATGAAGTCCTTTGGATCAAGGACTAAACAAACAAACAAACAAACAAAAAAAGAAACCGTTCAGAGGACCTGACTTAACTTTGTTGAATTGTTTACCTGGATTATTACGCATGGACTTTGATGTTTTGTTTCACTTTGGTTAAAGCTGTCTCAGAGGAGTCGATGAGGGACAGGACGGACCCCAGAAACTATCTTATCACCATAAAACTAGTTGGCCTACTATGTGAGTAAGCTACTTATGGGACCGAGTTTGTTTTGGATTTTCGGACTGATGAAGTCCTTTGGATGAAGAATGAAATGTTTCAATCAAAAAAGAAACTGTCCAGAGGACCTGACTTAACTTTGTTGGATTTTTTTTTTAACCTGGATTATTGAGCATGAACTTTGATGTACATGTGTAAATTTCCTTTAAGAGGTTGAGGGTCGGTCTCCCTGAAGATCTTCAAAAGTTTTTTTTTTTTTTACCAGAATAATTTCTGAATATTCACACAACTATCATACCTGCAACAATTAAGAGGAGTAAATTTTTCTGGTTGTTTTAAGACACTTAACAATAACACATTTAACCACTGAAGCACACACAAAACAAAACATCTTAAGGAATGGCCAACAAGCTATAAATATATTATAGAAACCAAATTTTAAAATATCTTCCTTGTTGCCATTTTGTTACCAGAAGTTTGTGTGAAAGACTAAATTAGTTCAATTTCTCAAGTTGTACCTTAAAAAATGCCAGATATTAGAGTTTGACAGACATAAATTTGTGTTTTTACACCATGATGGCAATTTTTTTAAAATATCAGTTGTACAAACTTTGCAAACAAGCTTTGTTGGATGTTTGTTTTTTCTTAAACAAATAAGTTTCAAAGTCGACGTGTCTTTATTGTCATTTGCATCACAGGCACTACATGTGGTGTAACAAAACTGTGTACACAACGTCCCAGTTACAGCCAATAAAAGTAAAAATTGTAAAAAGAAAGATACCGTTCATCAGAATCAGAACCATCAGAATCTGCCTCAGTTTGTCATTCAGATCATTACATGATAACAACAAAAACAGTTATCCAAGACTCTGTGTAAAACATTTCCTATTTTACTATTTAAAAATTCATTAAAATGAGGTAAGCAATAAGATGACATGGCAAAAATAAGTTTCTTATAAATAAATGTTTTTGTTTCACATTTATTTGTCCTCCTTTCTTTTAAAGCAAACCACACAACCAACTGTGCCAAACATAGTTTATATCTCTTTAAAATCAACACAATTAATTGTTAGTTCTTGTATTTTTTTCTTTTCACCTTTTTATTATGTTCTCAAGAAATCTTTTTGACTTACTGAATGTTTTATGAACCGATATTTAACAAGTTTTATTAAGTGAAAAAAAAAAAAAAAAGATCAAGAAATGAGTGTTGATACAAATCCAAACTCAAATAAAAATGTCAGAAGCAGGTTGTCTCCTGAGTACCAAGTTACTCTTTAAACCAGGTGGGCACCACATTGTTAAAGGCTTTTTAGAATCTTAGTAAGATTGAAATGATATCTATCGACGTTGCAGGTAAAAAAAAAAAAAAAAAAAAAAAAAAAAAAAATTGCTTTCTTATTTTCTAGGGGAAAAAAGTTACCTGTATATAAAATACTGATACTATGATACTGATGCTGCAACAAAGAAAAAAAAAATAAAAATCATCACTGAGGGTTAACCTGTTGCTGACAGTTAAAGCTAGCAGGTTGATTTGTCAGGGGAAATAACATAATAATAATAATAATAATGATAATGATAATAATAATAATAATAATAATAATAATAATAATAATAATAATAATAATAATGTGTATGTATTGTCTCCATTGTATATTCCCTTACAATGGTCTCTGCATTTAACCCATCCACTCCCAGGTGGAACAGTGGGCAGCTAAACCACATGCTAAACAACATTAAAATTCAAAGAGGGGGGGAAAAAAGTCTAAATGAAGATTAAAAAAAAAAAAAAAAAGTAGGACTTTATTTTTACATATTTAGACATTCTTTGACCTAAAGTGAAACTAACGCATTAGGTTCCACCTGTTTCGTTTTGTTTTTGGGATGCATTTGAACCAATTACAGTGAATTCAATGAAAATCATAGTCATGCTTCAAGGTCAAGGAGACTATTGTCATTCGCATCACATGCGGTACATGAGGTGGAATGAAATTGTGTTCTCAAAGTCCCACTTACACCCAAAAAGGCAATATATGTAGAGTATAAATAAAAACAAACAATAAACAAGGATCTGAGATATACACTAAAGTTCATAAATCTGTTGAGCTGGAATCAGTGGACACAGTCCTTCCACATTTCAGCCAGACACATACATAAATACATACACATACATAGAAACAGTACATACAGTACATACATACATGCGTACTATGTACATACATACATACATACAGCACATACAATACACACATACATGCATACACACGTATATGTGTGTATGTGTGTAAGCGTGTGTGTTTTGGTTTAGTTTATCATAAGGTTTTTTTCAAATCCTTTCAAAATGTACTCCTCAGGATTTTGTACTCAACAGATTATTTTCCTGTGCAGGTCCAGGCTCCTTTAATTTGCTTTCATCTTTGAATCACTTTTATGTTAAAGCTCCTCATTATCCTGTTCAAACATGTCTAACAGAAAACTGTCATTGTTTGGAGTGATCAGTTTTCATTCTTGCAGTCAAGGGTGGACACATTTACAGGTTTTGCTTGACTGACAGACAGAAGTCTGAACAATTTGTTTGATATTCATTCCTAAATGCATTTTTTAATCACTGTACATGCATCCTATATCATGCACATACTATTCTTTATGATGCCTGTTTAGGAGGAACAATGTGGGTTCCGTCCTGGCTGTAGAACACTGGACCAGCTCTTTACCCTCACTAGGGTCCTCAAGGGGTCATGGGAGTTTGCCCATCTTGTCTAAATGAGTTTTGTCAACTTGGAGAAGACATTTAACCATGTTCCTCGGGATACACTGTGGGGGGTGCTCCATGAGTGTGGGATTGGGGGTCCATTCCGTCCCTATGCAAGTGGTGGGAGAGTTTGGTTTGCATTGCCGGTAGGGAGTCAGACCCCTTCAGGGTGGGAGTTGGGCTCCACCAGGGCTGCCCTTTGCCACCGATTCTGTTCATAACTTTTATGGACAAAGTTTCTCGGTGCAGCCATGGGGCAGAGGGATTCCCGTTCGGTGGCCTAAGGATTCCATGTCTGCTCTTTGCAGATGATGTGGTCCTGTTGGCGTCATCGTGCCGTGATCTTTAGCTCTCACTGGAGCGGTTTGCAGCCAAGTGTGAAGCGGCTGGGATGAGAATCAGCACCTCCAAATCTGAGGCCATGGTCCTCAGTTGGAAAAGGGTGGATCGCTTTCTTCAGGTCAAGGGTGAGGTGCTGCCTCAAGTGGAGGAGTTAAATATCTTGAGGTTTTGTTCACGAGTGAGGGAAGAATGGAGTGTGAGATTGACAGCTGGATTGGTGCAGTCAGTGTCTGCAGTACCCTGTACCGGTCCATTGTGGTGAAGATGGAGCTGAGCCATGAGGTAAAGCTCTCTGTTTACCATTCGGTCTACGTTTTTACCCTTATCTATGGTTACAAGCTCTGGGTAGTGACCGAAAGAATAAGATCGTGGATACAGGTGGTTGAAATGAGTTTCTTCTGCTGGGTAGCTTCTCACCCTGTCCAGAGATAGGGTGAGAAGTTAATTTATCCAAGAGAGACTCAGAGGAGAACCTCTGCTCCTCCACATCTAGAGAAGCCAGTTGATGTGGTTCGGGAATCTGGTAAGGAATCCCCCGGGCACCTCCCTAGGGAGGTGCATCGGGCATGTCTGACTGGGAGGACACCCCGGGGAAGACCCAAGATATTCTGGAGAGACTATGTCTCTCGTTAGGCCTGGGAATGCCTTGGGCTCCTCCCAGAAGAACTAGAAGAGGTGGCTGTAGAAAGAGATGTCTGGACCTCCCTGCTCAAGCTGCTGCCTTCACGACCCAACGTCAGAACAAGCAGAAGATGGATGGATGATGCCTGTTCATTAATGCGATAAAAATGTGCTGTTCTAGACACAATACACCATGTTTAGGTGCAAGCAAAGTAACAAAACTGTTCATGTCTAGATGGGCCATTTTATGGAGTCAGACATTCAATTTTCATTTTTCACATTTGTTATATGGTGCCAACAATTTACCAAGACAAGTTTGATTCGATATTTATTTAATTTGTGGAAGGTTGTTTGTAAAAAAAGTCAAAAACTAAAGTAGAAAGGAAAATCTTGAATTTAAAAACACCAGCAAAATATTCACAATCCACAATATCCATGCAGAATAATAATTAAAAAAAAATATATATATATCAATGTTTTTGTGTCTTCACTTCTTTGGAATCGTTTGAATTCACGTTGAATATGCAGCGTCCTATAGAAGACTTTTTACCCTCAGTGGTATGCGTGGGGCCGTGTTGAGCAGAGCAGGGTCGGTCTAATAAGTCCCCAGGCTATGGCAGCCAGGCCTGTGGTAGGTGGATGATGGATCTCAGTGCCAGGGTACATAATGGTGGGACAGAGGAGCACTGGGGTGAAGGACAAAACTCTACCCTCTCTCCTTAATCAGATGCAGATCAAGCTAAAAGCAGCGAAGCAGCAAATCTCTCCTCCAACAGCGAGCCTCTGGACCCTGCACAATCCCCTCTCCTTTGCCTCTCTCCATCCCTCTACTGGCCCCTCCTCCTTTCCTCATTGTCTTAGCAACGGAGCTTAGGGAGCGAACCAGAGCGGGAGATAGATGTTTGGGGGCCTTCACTACAAAGATCATATGGGCTAAAGCCCCTTGTAGTTTGTTGATAAAGTATTGATTTCTCTGCAAGCCTCTGTTTACGAATCACCTTGGTGGGAGTGACCCCTGAGACCTTAAAGTGTTGGGTAGGAGCATGTGGAGTGGGGGGGGGGGGGGGGTACCAGTTTGGGACTTAAGGGGGTGGTGTGAAAATTGTAAAAAGGATAACGAAGAAAATAAAAAAGATAGCGAGTGGAATTGAAAAGGGTGAGATAAGAATTGATTGGGGACAAACCTGTCTGTTAATTGTAGGGATGGATCAATAAGGCTGGAATGTTGAATTGGAGCAAAGCAAAGTGGGAGGCTTTGCTTCTTGAGTTGGCTGGACAACATAAGACCAAGTGCACATGCATGACTGTGCCGACACACTCAAATGAACACCGTCTCCACTTTGATGCTCTTCGTCGTTGTCTCCAGAAAGATTAGGGCCCTGGCAACGTGATGTCTTCAGGGAATGTTAATGTCATTCTTAACCTAGACATTGTCCCCCATCCTCTGTTGAAAAAGTGATGGTCAACCATGAAAATGAAGCAGTTTTGAAGAACAATGAAAGGGCAACTGACATGTCTTTACCCCTTCTGGTGGAAACAGGTCAGACAGGAACGTGGTTTCGTTTGAAACCTACAAATGTTCATTTGTTTCATTTTCTTTTTGTATGCCCTCATTTATACTTGGTGCCAAAAAGGGTTTTAGTTACTATTGTGTATATATAGAGTCATTCATTTTAATGTTTTTTTAATTATTTTATTTTGACAATTAAATGTCCGTAATTTAGGGCAAAATAGCAATCAGCTTACCAACCCTCCCAACTATTGACATATGTTAGCACTCTGAAGAAACACTACTGTGTACTTTCTGATTTTAAATTAGCTTTCTTTTAATTTAAGTTTTTTTTTATTATTTTTTTTTTTTTAATAAAAACAGCACATTTTATTGCCATTAATTTGCATCATTTCATTGTATAGCTTTTTGGTTCAACTTGTGTGATTACTTTATGAATAAAATGACTGACACTGGCCGCAGCCCTAACAGTGGAAGTCCAAGAATGTTTCATTGATTTTACTGATATCAGGTCAGCCCAAATCATGCTCAGTAATCCAGGTACAAATCCAAAAAAGTTCATTCAAATCAAATGGACGGTTTATTATTTTTTTTGAGATGTTAATCTATCTGTTTGCTACTTTGACATTTTTTTTAACTTAAAAAAAATCTGTATGCCTCTCTTATGATTGTCTATTGTTGATTGTCAAAGGAAAGTCTATTGTCGCTGTTGTCATCATTCTTTGTTGAAACCAGGCCTCTCTTGTAAATGAGTCCTAGAGGCTCAATGGGATTAACCTGCCTAAATAAAGGTTGAATGAATGAATGTTTCATCCTTCATCCAAAGGACTTCATCAATCTGAGGAACCACAACAAACAGAGTCCCACAAGCGGCACACTCACATAGTGGACCAACAGTTTCCAAGATGGTTGGACCACTATGGGGGACTGAAAATGAGTTTGTTTGTGTGTGGTTCATTGGATTGATGAAGTCCTTTGGAAGAAGGACAAAACATTATCCCCCCCCCAAAAAAAAGTCCACATGACCTGAATGAACTTTATTGGCTTTTCTACCTGGATAATTGAGCATGAACTTTGATGTTTTGAACCATTTTGGCTATGACTGCCTCAGAGGAGTCAACAGGGGAGAGGGCAGGCCCAGAAACCATCTTATCACCAGCAAACTGGTTGGTCTACTATGGGAGTGCTGCTTGTGGGACTGCAGTTTGTTTGTGTGTGGCTCCTAGGATTGATGAAGTCCTTTGGATGAAGGATTGCTTGAGATAACATGTTTAACTCTTGACAAAAATATCTCATAAATCAGATTTTCTGCCAACTAAGTGTATAATAAGAGGGACTAATAAGATCTGGTCAAGAAATGTCAATAATGCTTAAACCTTTTCATTTTTTAACATAAAATGATCTTAGTTTAAAACACAGGTACGACACATGGCGGGTAATATGCATTACTTCAAACCAATGCCAAGCCTTTATTTATTTTTTTCATTCCACTGTTTAGTCAATCTGAAGAAAGAAAATAAGAAAGAAGGTCTCACTATTCCTCCTTCTCTTCCACCTTGTTGTCAGAAAATCTAATTTGTACCTGCAGCCCACAGAGCCACCTGGCAACATATGCAGCATGCAAATGCGGTTCTGTTTTTCGGCAGTTGTAGACAGAGAGACGGAGGTAGAGAGAAAAAAGATTGCCCCGGAGGATTAATGACATCATTCTGTATGCACCTCTGGACTCCACGACTGCCAGGATATTACCCACCTCTGACATAGAGGGATAATGTTGGTTCTGTGAAGGCACAATATTCAGGGATCTATCTGTTCTCGCTGGTGTACAAAAATAATGGGGCTGGTTCATCATCAGATAGTTTTGTCAGGTTTGGGGAGGAAAAATTAATTAAAAAAAATGGCAAAGTGAAAACGGATGAGTCTGAATCTGTGGGCTGGTTAAAGCTTACTGCCTGCCTGTGTTGGCGACAGCCTCAGCACCGGTGGCTCTTTTTGCTGTAGTTGCAAAACTAGATGCAGAAAAGGCACAGCGTGTGGCTGCTACACATGCACATCTTGCAAAACGTTATCCATCTTCCAAGATGATCGTTTTAATCGCTTTATTTGATGCATGTATTAATAAGAAGCAGACAAACGCTGCAAGTGGGTGAAGCCTTCTAAAGATGCATGACTGATGCACTTCTCTCCAGGGGGCGAGGCCATCAAAACCGAACTCGCCGCTCTTTCATTGGTCTTTTAGCATTGTAGCTTGAAAATATCATCAAGCCCAGTGCTGGTTCATTAAATTCATATTTAATGTATCAGATCTTTATTTCTCATAGTTTCTTTTTACCATTTATTTTCTTCTTTTGCACAGTACTGTACTTACAAGGCTGCAGTTACGTCTAGAAAGTTAGCATCATCTTGGAAAAAAAAAAATTCTTGTGTGGACTTTGATGTTTAGGGGAATTGATGATTGCAAGTAGGTGTGATTGTAAGCAAGCAAGCTTATGAGTTTGTCTCTGTGTTGGCCCCTGGATTGGCCATACCAGTTTTTGTCAAGACATAGATGATTTTTTTTTTGTAAACATAAGCACCCCGTTTTATGAATCTTGCAGCATTCACCTTTCATCGTGTTATCACTTGGTGATTCTGATATCTATGTCTGTTTTATTAGACTGATCACTGTGAGTTGAATTTCATGCATGACTGTAATTGAAAGCAAGATTTTAAAAGGAAATGTGGAAAAACAAAGTGCACATTTTGTAATTTAAACGACCTAAAAGGCTCGTGACTTTTAAGTATAACACAATAAAGGGAGCAATTTACGCGAAAATCTCCCTCTGAAAATGAACTCCACATTTTCACATGACATTGACATGAAAAACGGCCTCAACCTTTATAAATTTTATTTTGGTGGGGTGGGGGGGGGTCTCTGTTTTTCTCTCCTTTTTACACACAAACCTAACACACACGCACCTATACACACACATAACTATCCTGTTTATCCTGTCCACTGGACCCAGAGGCCCCCGGCTTCAAGGCCAGTGAAGACTAGCCTCGAGTATATAAGCTGTCCTATCTTGTTTCAGGCCTCTCACAGCCAGTCACATCTGTTTAATGCATATGCATTGTCATGAGGTCATGAAGTGGGAATGTGACAGGGAGCAAACAGGGCACCGGACTCCAGGATCATTAGCACTTGTGGCTGTTGTAATTCTTATTAAAAACTTGTTAAAACACTAAAAACACACAAATAAAACAATTTGCAGTCGCACAGTTTTTACCATGGCTCTGACTTCTTCTCGACAAAGTAGCTGATGAAGCAGAGGCGGCAAAAATGTCTCTTAATCTTTCACAACTTAGAAAAATTCTCTTGTACTGAAACACAGTTCAGACCTGTAACTCAACACTTGACCCGACTTTGGCAGGCAGATCACCATGTTCCCCGTTCATTGGGGCATATGTCATTTCTTGTTGAGACTTTTAGGTGAGCCGAGGAAAGAAGGGAGCATTTTTCAGCCTCGGGCTCGAACGTTAAGACATAATGGGACCTGCCTGGCCAAAAGCCCCTTTTTGGTTTCCATCAAATCAAGAGGAGAATGGATCCCATAGGAAGGTATCATTGTCCGTGTGATGTTCTCTAGTCTGACTGAGGAATGCCAAGAACAACACAGCGGGTTTAGTGCTCAGGACCTGGAGAGGAAATTACAAGCTAAAAACACTAGATCATAGAACATTTCCACGTATTTAGGGCTATTAATCTGATGAATTCCTTAATGACAATATTATAGCTAGATGGCTACTGCTTGTACTACGTCTGCCTGTCTGAAATAGAAGTGGCTACACATCAGGGCTAACTACAAATCAGGAGTTATACACTTGTAAGCAAGTAGGCTGTGCAGATACACCTAATAATACACAGTAATAAGAACAGCAGCTTTTGAGATACTGTACAGATATGCTACCTTAATTCAGGTCCTCTCTTAACTGTGGAACACTGCCACACTCTGGCCTATGATAGGTGATGCTGCATCTTCTCTCTGCTTAATGGCATTCCATCAACCTTTTATTTAATATTTTTATACATGTTTTTGCTGTAATCGCTTTTAAAAATTTAAGAAAAGAACAAAATCAACAAAAGTTGAAAAATATCTATCAGATGTTTGCTCACACAATAAAACAAGTGCTGACTCTTGAAACTCTCGTGAGATACCTGCAGAAAGGGAATACCTCGTGATGCAGCACTGACCCTAAACGTATAAAATGATTCTGAATAAAGAGGATTAAACAAGCTAGATGAAGGATTAGAGGGTTAAGATGTGCAGAAAGATAGTGGGAGATGGAGAGAAGTGAGACAGTAGGGATGGCACACACCGTGTGATGTGCGGACAGATGGTAGCCACGCTGTATAGCTTGCAGAGGCACATGCGATAGCCGTGAACCGTGGTGGAGCCTCCCACACTGCCGCCTCTACAGTTGACACCTCTCTGGACGGTGAAGTGCATTTTGGGGGGAGGTTCCTCAGACAGGTCACTGATTTTCGACACTACAGAATGAAAAACTGAAGGTTGTATTTCTACCACATCTGTATGTAGGAAGTGAAGAAGGGTGCACATGTAAGAACAAAAGTTTAACACAAACGTTTTTTTTTTATATACTTTTGCTCGAAAACTTTTGTTTGTGATTGTCAACTGCCGTTCATAAATTTGTCTGTGCGAACAGATTTTGTTCAACACAGTAATGTTCCAGAGTTACAGCACTTGACATGAAATTTGAGGAACAGTAGTTCCATGTCGACCTCATTTTTTAACTCGATGGCGGTCTATAAAAGGATTCAGACTTTTATTTATAGTAGTTTAAGCTTCGTTATTGTGCTCCAGGACCGCTTTTTGTCATGAGGAAATACAGAGAAACAAAAGTACAGGTTTACAAGGTGGAAACAACACTGGCAGATGGTATCAAAGTGATGACTAAAACAGGATGTTTGTGAGTTGCACTGTTAATGAGATTTCAATGCTATGTCACTCATTTAGTCGTCTTAATTTCTGAACAACGTTGAGTTCAAAATCAAATTCCAAGCACTACATGATACTAATTTATTTTAAAATAAGGATAAGGAAACATAAAGATGCTTATATGACAAACAGTCGCCAACTGATTGAACAACTTTTGGAATTCTCTGGGTTCTGCCAAAGGTAAAGTGCAGTGTCTTGCCCAATGACATTTTGGCACACTGCAGGGGGTGGGATCAAACCCCCAACTCTCTCATCACAGAAAAACTACACTAGCCACTGGGACAAGCTGCCGACTATGCAATGCATTATCTTTTTTACCTTAGAAGAAAATCCATCCATACATCCATCCATATGTACATCCATCCATCCATGCATACATTCTCTTTACCCATGTCTTCCTTTTTGGGTTGCAGGGGTCACTAGTACCCATGTCCAGCCATCACTGTGTGAGAGGCAGAGTACACCCTGACACAAACAACCATTCACTCTCTCACTCACACCTAGGGACAATTTAGAGTTACCATTCAGTCTAATATGCATGTTTTTGGTCTGTGGGAGGAAACCGGAGTACCCGGAGAAAACTCACACATGCACAGAGAGAACATTCAAACTCCACCCAGAAAGGCCTCTAGCCAGGATTTGAACCGGAGCAACTTGCTCGCTGAGAGGCAGCAGCTCCACCAAACATGCCACCGTGCTGCCTAGAAGCAAATAGATATTTTAAAATCAAAGCTAGGAACCTTGTTTGGTTGTAAGCACTGGATATGGGTTACGTGCATATTTTAGGTGCAATACGTTACTTGAAGGTAGAGTGGTTCTTCACCAACGCGGATATCTGTAATTTGATTCCTGGCCTCTTGTTTTCTTATTTTGATGTGTGTTTTGGCACGGACTCAAGTCACCCCCACACAAAAATGCTCATTGATGTGAGATGTGTCACGAAATGTGCTCAAATGTTTTCTTTTGTATGGTAATCATTAAAAAAATATACAGTAGTCCCTTCCATCTATTTTCTGCCTCTCATTCATAGTCAGGTTGTGGCTGCAGCAGGTACAGATAATCCCAGACCTCCTTCTCCACAGTGACACTATCCAGCTCCTCTTGAGGTGATCCCAGACCAGAGAAGATACATGACTGGTCCAGCAAAATTTGGGTCTGCATATACATCCAGAAAGCATCCTTGTCAAATGACAGAACCACCTCAACAAACTTCTTTCAATGCAAAGGAGCAACAGTGCCATTCCTAGGAGTTGAAGCACTTCATCTAATCTCTAATAATGAGCTTGGCCACCCTAAGGAATCCCATTTTATTCTTTTGGGGATTGTGATATGTGGACATAATCATTTAAAGAGAATATTATGTGATGAGAGTAAAAACAGGGGTGGAAAAGGGGGTTTATTTTCATGCTTTTGTTCAAATTTAACATGTATGACTCTTTTTAGATTGTGCTAAAGATAACTTTGGATATGATTAAAAAAATATACCTTAATTGTATCCCTCTTATTTAAGAGGGATATGATTGCCCACAGATTGCTGATATTCAATAGATTTTGACTCAAAGTTTTGCACTGACACTGTTCCTCGTGAAATCACCTAGTTCAGACTACTATTGTACGCAGAAGACCTACGACGGCAGCGTCTCTCATTGCTTCCAAGAAACAAAACCGAATCTTCGCCTTTACAGTTATCTCTTCCCCTTAATGCACTTTATGTGCTTTTCTCACATTATCCACCCTTCAGTCCTTCACACTTTTTCTGCACCCGCCCCTCACTCGGCCTGTTTTCCCCTTCATTCCCCTTTCATCGTAACCATGCAGGTTGGTCCGCTCTGTCAGTTGTGTTGTTTAATATGCACAGCCCATTCTTGCTTCTTTATTATTGTCCCACTGGCGGCGGAGGCCCTTTTCTTCGGCCAGACAATGGGCGGCGTCTTGACAGAGAGCACGGTGGTCATGTCCCATTTGCCACCCCGCGCTATCTCTCTATCCTGCCCCCCTTTTCACCCACCCTTTTCAATAGCACCCTAATACTGTTACAGGAGAGAAAGACCTGGGAGCCTTCAATGCGCCCCAAGCCTTCAGGGCCACAGCTATATACATACTATTAGCATAATTATAGCCTGGGAGAGAGAAACAGAGGAAGAAAGATAGATAGAAAAAACAGAACGAGGCAGCAAAGGTGTTTGTAATGTGACAGTAGTCTCCCCCTCCAGCACTCCACAGTCAAGCAAAGAAATTCTTATAAAGAACACTTGAACGGATCTTGTATTGGATTTATCCCGATTTAATCTATAGTTGCAATAGTTCACTCGGGCAGGAACCCGTGGGTGGGCAATCCTCCTTCTGGTGCCATGGTTGCCTGACTTTGAACTTGAACTTGGACCCTCGAGGTCGAGCAGATTGGAATTGAATTGAGAAGGGATCTCCCTTGGAAATAGAACTGGTAATGCAAGCTTGAACAGATGCGGTCCTGGCTGCTTGTTTATTTGTTAAAGTAGCTTCACGGCAGAGTGGGTTAGTGCATCCTGCGGGGGGGGGGGGGGGGGGGGGGGGGGGGGGGGGGGGGGGGGGGGGGGGGGGGGGGGGGGGGGGGGGGGGGGG